>JAOPSE010000010.1:114076958-114181002 GCA_029449295.1 Zea luxurians
GATTCCGTTACGGGATCGTTCCCGCTGGTCTCGGAAATGTCCTAGGGTACCTCAGGAGCGCAGCCCGAGCCTTGGTTATGTATCGAACGTACCCCTGGTCATCCCTCGCTCGGTGTCTGAGGCGACTGTGAACCCTTCGGGGGCCAGCCTTCGAACCCCTGATCAGTAATGGGCGCGGAGCCCGAGTAGCCTGAGGCGGCCGTGGAACCTTTCGGGAGGCCGACCTTCGAACCTCTGACCAGTAGTGGGTGTCGGGCCCACACGATCTGAGGCGGCTGTTGAACCCTTCGGGGGGCCAGCCTTCGAACCCCTGATCAGTAAGGAGGCTCGGAGCCTAGTTCCTTCACGGGG
This sequence comes from Zea luxurians, assembly GCA_029449295.1. Classification (NCBI taxonomy): domain Eukaryota; kingdom Viridiplantae; phylum Streptophyta; class Magnoliopsida; order Poales; family Poaceae; genus Zea; species Zea luxurians. The sequence goes on from JAOPSE010000010.1 coordinate 114,077,310, forward strand.
AAGGATCCCTTTAGGGGTATCCCCTTTCCCGGTCCCTGTTGCAAGAGATAGAGAAAGAGGAAAAAAGGAAAAAGGATACGAAATTGAACGACGCGGCGTACCTTTTTTGGCGCGGTTGTTTTGGCGAAGGCGAGGCGTCGCCAGCTGCTCCTGCCAGAAGCGCCGCCTGTCCAGCTGCGGAGTTAATGCGACGGGGCGAGTAGTTGGCGAGGCTGCCGTTGCGCGTGCGCGAGCCGTTCGAGGAACGGGTTACGGGCGCGTCGTCTTCACGCCGTGAGAGGGGGTTCTCTCTCGCTGCCTCCGTCCGGATGGGACGTGAGCTTGGCTGACGGCATGACCGCTGCTCCCGTGTGCCTGCCACCGTCATTACTGCCGGCCCACTTTTGGCCGCGTTGGCCGCCGTGGCAGGCCGGCGCCGCTGGGTCGCGCGCTGGGTCGCCTCGAGTCGCGGTATTGGTTCCGCAATCGAGGAAGCGCGGTGGTGGCACAGGCGGTACAGTCGCTTGCATGCAGCATCCGGCGCGCCGGTCGCGCGACGTGTGGGCCTGGGCCTCCGTGCTGGCGTGTCGGGAGTCGGAGAGGCGCGTCCACTTGGCGCGATTGCATGTTGCCCGCATGGTTGCCCGCCCCTCTCGCCCGTTGGTCTGGGCAAAAGTGGAGGTCACTTGTAACCGCTGGGTGGTTGCGTGCGCCGTGCGCGGCGGTTTGGCTTCTTCTGCTTGGAGCCGGTCTGCATGACATGCGGGACCCAGCCCCCGCGCCACAGGGGAGGGCTTTGGAGGCGTGTTGGAGAAGCCCCCGTGACGGTTGGGGGCGCAAGCAGGGAGAGTCGCCTTTAAAAGTGTCGGGGACCATAATTAGGGGTACCCTCAAGACGCCTAATTCTCAGCTGGTAACCCCATCAGCATAAAGCTGCAGAGGCCAGATGGGTACGATTAAGTCAGGGATCAGTCCATACGAGCAACTCGATCACGCCTCGCCCGAGCCTAGCCTCGGGCAAGGGCAGCCGACCCTGAGGTGTTTCCGTCTCGCCCGAGGCCCCCTTTTTTTACGGCAGACGCATCTCCGGCTCGCCCGAGGCCTTGCCTTCGTTAAGAAGCAAGCCTGACTAAATCGTCGCGCCGACCGACCAAGTCACAGGGGCATTTAACGCAAAGGTAGCCTGGCACCTTTATCCTGACGCGTGCCCCCTGGCAGAGCCGAAGTGACCGCCGTCACTTCGCCGCTCCACTGACCGGTCTGACAGAAGGACAGCGCCGCCTGCGCCATCCCGACTGCAGTGCCACTTGACAGAGTGAGACTGACAGGCAGCCAGGCCTTGCCAAAGGCGCCATAAGAAGCTCCGCCCGACCTAGGGCTCGGACTCGGGCTAAGGCCCCGGAAGATGGCGAACTCCGCTCCGCCCGACCCAGGGCTCGGACTCGGGCTAAAGCCCCAGAAGACGGCGAACTCCGCTCCGCCCGACCCAGGGCTCGGACTCGGGCTAAGGCCCCGGAAGACGGCGAACTCCGCTCCGCCCGACCCAGGGCTCGGACTTGGGCTAAGGCCCCGGAAGACGGCGAACTCCGCTCCGCCCGACCCAGGGCTCGGACTCGGGCTAAGGCCCCGGAAGACGGCGAACTCCGCTCCGCCCGACCCAGGGCTCGGACTCGGGCTAAGGCCCCGGAAGACGACGAACTCCGCCTCGCCCGACCCCAGGGGTCGGACTCCGCCCTGGCCTCTGCCGAACGACCTCCGCCTCGCCCGACCCAGGAGCTCGGGCTCGGCCTCGGCCATGCAGGACAGACTCGACCTCGGCTTCGGAGGAGCCTCCACGTCGCCCGACCTAGGGCACAAGTCCGCCACGTCAACAGGAAGCGCCATCATCACCCTACCCCGAGCCGACTCGGGCCGCAGAGAACAGGACCGACGTCCCATCTGGCTAGCTCCGCCAGATAGGCAATGATGGCGCCCCGCTAGACCCATGACGACGGCGGCTCTCAGCTCCCTTACGAAAGCAGGGGACGTCAGCAAGGACCCAACCGCTCCGACAGCTGTCCCTCCACCAGGCTCTGTTACTCCTCCGACAGCCACGACACCACACCAGCTGGGTGCCAAGATCTCTCCGGCTGCCACCTTGGCATGTACTTAGGGCACTAGTTCTCCCCCGCTAGACACGTAGCACTCTGCTGCACCCCCATTGTACACCTGATCCTCTCCTTACGCCTATAAAAGGAAGGACCAGGGCCTTCTTAGAGAAGGTTGGCCCCGCGGGAACGAGGGCAGGGGCAGGCGCTCTCTTGGGGCCGCTCGCTCCCCTCACCCGCGTGGACGCTTGTAACCCCCTACTGCAAGCGCACCCGACCTGGGCGCGGGACGAACACGAAGGCCGCGGGATCTCCACCTCCCTCACGACTCGGCTCCAGCCACCTCGCTCTTCCCCCCTTCGCGCTCGCCCGCGCGCTCGACCCATCTGGGCTGGGGCACGCGGCACACTCACTCGTCGGCTTAGGGACCCCTCGGTCTCGAAACGCCAACAGTTGGCGCGCCAGGTAGGGGCCTGCTGCGTGTTGATGAGCAGTTTCCCGTCAAGCTCCAGATGGGCAGTCTCCAACGACCTCTCCAACCCGGGACGGTGCTCCGTTTCGGGAGCCTCGAGTTCATGTCTCTCGACGGCAGCTACGACATGACACTCCTTCCACCGCCGTGCGACGGCGACAATGGTGGCCGACAGCCCACCCGCCGGCGGCGGAATCGACGATGTCTTCCCCGCGTGGGGGAAGAACAACCTTCGAGCTCGCCCCATCCTCACCCTCGCCATCGGAGGAGGGCGGGGCAACCAGGGCCGAGCGGGAGGCTGCGCTCCGTCGGCTGTCGAGCGAATCGACATCCCCAGCGCCCCAACGGAGGACGCGTCGGGCGTCACCCTCGCGTTTGAGGCGAAGGCGAGCGCCGTCCCCCCGCAACACGCCAGCCCCGAGCAAGTGGACGACGCCAGCACGCTCACGGAGGGCCTGCAGGACGTCGCCCTCGTACCCAGGACGACGACGCGATCAGCCCCCGATGTGACTTCGTCGCTCCTCGTCGACCAAAAGGTACCGACCGATTCCCATCCTTCGTCATTTCGATTGGACTTCAACCCGCCTAGCGACCTCGCTCTGGCGGGCGCTCACGCTGAGGCGAGTGCAACCTCTTTTGGGTTTCGTGTGCGGTCGCCTTGGGACCGATTGACGGGCGTCTCGACCTACGGGCCCTCTGGGTCCGAGGAAGATGATGACCCCAACACCTGCTGGGATTTCTCTGGATCTGGCAACCCCAGTGCCATGCGGGACTTCATGACCGCATGCAACTACTGCCTCTCCGACTGTTCCGACGGCAGCCGCAGCCTTGACGACAAGGACTGCCCGAGCCGCGAATGTTTCCACGTCGAGCTAGGGGATCCCTCCGGAGGCAACCGTCTCGGCATGCCGGAGGATGGTGATCTCCCTAGGCCAGTGCCTCGCGCCGACATCCCGCGGGAGCTAGCTGTGGTCCCCGTTCCGGCGGGGGGTCACGACCCACAGCTTGAGCAAGTCCGCGGGGCGCAGGCCGGGCTCGACGAGGGGGCAGGAGCGCTCGAGTTGATCCGCCGGGACGTCGGGCAGGTATGGGCGGGCCAGCCCCCGGCCGGAGAAATACGTCACCTGCCCCAGGGTCTCCAGCACCGCATCGCCAACGACGCCAGGGACAGGCCGCCACCCGCATCCAGCGGGACCGGTCAGGACCTGGCAGCCACAGCGATGCTCCTCCGCGCGATGCCGGAGTCATCAACCACCGAGGGTCGGCGAATCCAGGGAGAGCTCAAGCATCTCCTAGAAGGCGCTGCGGCCCGTCGGGCCGAGAGCTCTGCCTCCCGAAGGCAGGGGTGCCCCTCGGAACCTCGTGCCGCGACTTCCTGACTCATGCGGGAAGCCTCGGTCTACACCGGGCGCACGCGCAACACCGCGCCTGCGGCCCCGGGCCACCTCGGCGACGAGCACCCTCATCGCGACCGTCGGGCCCGCCTCGACGAAAGGGTGTGCCGAGGCTATCACCCCAGGCGTGGGGGACGCTACGACAGCGGGGAGGATCGGAGTCCCTCGCCCGAACCACCCGGTCCGCAGGTCTTCAGCCGGGCCATTCGGCGGGCGCCGTTTCCGGCCCGATTCCGACCCCCGACTACTATCACAAAGTACTCGGGGAAACAAGACCGGAGTTGTGGCTCGCGGACTACCGCCTGGCCTGTCAACTGGGTGGAACGGACGACGACAACCTCATCATCCGCAACCTCCCCCTGTTCCTCTCCGACACTGCTCGCGCTTGGTTGGAGCACCTGCCTCCGGGGCAGATTTCCAACTGGGAGGATTTGGTCCAAGCTTTCGCCGGCAACTTCCAGGGCACGTACGTGCGCCCAGGAATTCCTGGGACCTCCGAAGCTGCCGGCAACAGCCGGGAGAGTCTCTTTGGGACTACATCCGGCGGTTCTCGAAGCAGCGCACCGAGCTGCCCAACATCACCGACTCCGATGTCATCGGCGCGTTCCTTGCCGGCACCACCTGTCGTGACCTGGTGAGCAAGTTGGGTCGCAAGACCCCCACCAGGGCGAGCGAGCTGATGGACATCGCCACCAAGTTCGCCTCTGGCCAGGAGGCGGTCGAGGCCATCTTCCGAAAGGACAAGCAGCCCCAGGGCCGCCCTTCGGAAGATGCTCCCGAGGCGTCTACTCCGCGCGGCGCCAAGAAGAAAGGCAGGAGGAAGTCGCAAGCGAAACGCGACGCCGCCGACGCAGACCTTGTCGCCGCTGCCGAGTACAAGAACCCTCGGAAGCCCCCCGGAGGTGCTAACCTCTTCGACAAGATGCTCAAGGAGATGTGCCCTTACCATCAGGGGCCCGTCAAGCACACCCTCGAGGAGTGCGTCATGCTTCGGCGCCACTTCCACCGGGCCGGGCCACCCGCAGAGGGTGGCAGGGCCCGCGACGACGACAAAAAGGAAGATCACCAAGCAGGAGAGTTCCCCGAGGTCCGCGACTGCTTCATGATCTGCGGAGGGCATGCGGCGAATGCCTCGGCTCGGCATCGCAAGCGAGGGCGTCGGGAGGTCTGCTCGGTGAAGGTGGCGGCGCCAGTCTACCTAGACTGGTCCGACAAGCCCATCACCTTCGACCAAGCTGACCACCCCGACCACGTGCCGAGCCCGGGGAAATACCCGCTCGTCGTCGATCCCATCATCGGCGACGTCAGGCTCACCAAGGTCCTGATGGATGGGGGCAGCTGCCTTAATATCATCTACGCCGAGACCCTCAGGCTCCTGCGCGTCGATCTGTCCTCCGTCCGGGCAGGCGCTGCGCCCTTCCACGGGATCGTTCCTGGGAAGCGCGTCCAGCCCCTCGGACGACTTGACCTTCCTGTCTGCTTCGGAACACCCTCTAACTTCCGAAGGGAGACTTTGACGTTCGAGGTGGTCGGGTTCCGAGGAACCTACCACGCAGTGTTGGGGAGGCCATGCTACGCGAAGTTCATGGCCATCCCCAACTACACCTACCTGAAGCTCAAGATGCCGGGCCCCAACGGGGTCATCACCGTCGGCCCCACGTACAAACACGCGTTCGAATGCAATGTGGAGTGCGTGGAGTACGCCGAGGCCCTCGCCGAGTCCGAGCCCTCATCGCCGACCTGGAAAACCTCTCCCGAGAGGTGCCGGACGTGAAGCGACACGCCGGCAGCTTCGAGCCAGCGGAGACGGTTAAGGCCGTCCCTCTCGACCCCAGTGGCGACACCTCCAAGCAGATCCAGATCGGTTCCGGGCTCGACCCCAAATAGGAAGCAGTGCTCGTCGACTTTCTCCGTGCAAACGCCGACGTCTTTGCGTGGAGTCCCTCGGACATGCCCGGCATACCGAGGGATGTCGCCGAGCACTCGCTGGATATTCGGGCCGGAGCCCGACCGGTCAGGCAGCCTCTGCGCCGATTCGACGAGGAAAGGCATAGGGTGATAGGCGAGGAGATCCACAAGCTAATGGCAGCAGGGTTCATCAAAGAGGTATTCCATCCCGAATGGCTTGCCAACCCTGTGCTTGTGAGGAAGAAAGGGGGGAAATGGCGGATGTGTGTAGACTACACTGGTCTCAACAAAGCATGTCCGAAGGTTCCCTACCCTCTACCTCGCATCGATCAAATCGTGGATTCCACTGCTGGGTGCGAAACCCTGTCTTTCCTCGACGCCTACTCAGGGTATCATCAAATCAAGATGAAAGAGTCCAACCAGCTCGCGACTTCTTTCATCACGCCCTTCGGCATGTACTGCTATGTCACCATGCCGTTCGGTTTGAGGAACGCGGGTGCAACGTACCAGCGGTGCATGAACCATGTGTTCGGCGAACACATCGGTCGCACGGTCGAGGCCTACGTCGATGACATCGTAGTCAAGACAAGGAAAGCCTCCGACCTTCTCTCCGACCTTGAAGTGACATTCCGGTGTCTCAAGGCAAAGGACGTCAAGCTCAATCCCGAGAAGTGTGTCTTCGGGGTGCCCCGAGGCATGCTCCTGGGATTCATCGTCTCCGAGCGGGGCATCAAAGCCAACCCGGAGAAGATCGCAGCCATCACCGGCATGGGGCCCATCAAGGACTTAAAAGGCGTACAGAGGGTCATGGGATGTCTCGCGGCCTTGAGCCGTTTCATCTCGCGCCTCGGCGAAAGAGGCCTGCCTCTGTACCGTCTCTTAAGGAAGGCCGAGTGCTTCACTTGGACCCCCGAGGCCGAGGAAGCTCTCGGGAACCTGAAGGCGCTCCTCACCCAGGCGCCCGTCTTGGTACCCCCAGCTGATGGAGAAGCCCTCTTGGTCTACGTCGCCGCTACCACTCAGGTGGTTAGCGCCGCGATCGTGGTCGAAAGGCAAGAAGAGGGCATGCATTGCCCATTCAGAGGCCAGTTTTACTTCGTCAGCGAGGTGCTGTCCGAAACCAAGATCCGCTACCCACAAGTTCAGAAGCTGCTGTATGCAGTGATCCTGACGAGGCGAAAGTTGCGACATTACTTCGAGTCTCATCCGGTAACCGCGGTGTCATCCTTCCCCCTGGGGGAGATCATCCAGTGCCGAGAGGCCTCGGGACGGATCGCAAAGTGGGCGGTGGAAATCATGGGCGAGACAATCTCGTTCGCCCCTCGGAAGGCCATCAAGTCCCAGGTACTGGCGGACTTCGTAGCCGAATGGGTCGACACACAGTTGCCGACGGCTCCGATCCAACCGGAGCTCTAGACCATGTTTTTCGATGGGTCGCTGATGAAGACGGAGCCGGCGCGGGCCTGCTCTTCGTCTCGCCCCTCGGGAAACACCTGCGCTACGTGCTGCGCCTCCATTTCCCGGCGTCCAACAATGTGGCTGAGTACGAAGCTCTGATCAACGGATTGCGAATCGCCATCGAGCTGGGGGTCCGACGCCTCGACGCTCGCGGCGACTCGCAGCTCGTCATCGACCAGGTCATGAAGAACTCCCACTGTCGCGACCCGAAGATGGAGGCCTACTGTGATGAGGTTCGACGCCTGGAAGACAAGTTCTACGGGCTCGAGCTTAACCACATCGCCCGACGCTACAACGAGACTGCGGACGAGCTGGCAAAGATAGCCTCGGGGCGAACGGCGGTTCCCCCGGACGTCTTCTCCCAGGATCTGCACCAACCCTCCGTCAAGATCAGCGATGCGCCCGAGCCCGAGGCGCCCTCGGCCCCGTCCGAGGTAACCTCGGCCCAGCCCGAGCCGTCCTCGGTTCAGCCCGAGGGACCCTCGGCTCCCGAGGGCGAGGCGCTGCACATCGAGGAGGAGCGGAGCGGGGTCACACCTGATCAGGATTGGCAGGCCCCGTACCTGCAATATCTCCGCCAAGGAGAGCTACCCCTCGACCAGGCCGAGGCACGGCGGGTAGCGCGACGCGCCAAGTCGTTTATCTTGCTGGGCGATGAGAAGGAACTCTACCACCACAGCCCCTCGGGCATCCTCCAGCGGTGCATCTCCATCGCCGAAGGTCAGGAACTCCTGCAAGAGATACACTCGGGGGCTTGCGGCCATCATGCAGCGCCTCGAGCCCTCGTCGGGAACACTTTCCGGCAAGGCTTCTACTGGCCGACGGCGGTGGCTGACGCCACTAGAATTGTCCGCACCTGCGAAGGGTGTCAATTCTATGCGAAGCAGACCCACCTGCCCGCTCAGGCTCTGCAGACGATACCCATCACCTGGCCCTTCGCTGTGTGGGGTCTGGACCTCGTCGGCCCTCTGCAGAAGGCGCCCGGGGGCTACACGCATCTGCTGGTCGCCGTCGACAAATTCTCCAAGTGGATCGAGGTCCGACCCCTGAACAGCATCAGGTCCGAGCAGGCGGTGGCGTTCTTCACCAACATCATCCATCGCTTCGGGGTCCCAAACTCCATCATCACCGACAACGGCACCCAGTTCACCGGCAGAAAATTCTTGGATTTTGCGAGGATCACCACATCCGGGTGGACTGGGCTGCCGTAGCTCATCCCATGTCGAATGGGCAAGTAGAGCGTGCCAACGGCATGATTCTACAAGGGCTCAAGCCTCGGATTTACAATGACCTCAACAAATTCGGCAAGCGATGGATGAAGGAACTCCCCTCGGTGGTCTGGAGCCTGAGGACGCCGAGCCGAGCCACGGGTTTCACGCCGTTCTTCCTGGTCTACGGGGCTGAGGCCGTCTTGCCCACTGACCTGGAATACGGCTCCCCAAGGACGAGGGCCTACGACGATCAAAGCAACCAAGCTAGCCGAGAAGACTCGCTGGACCAGCTGGAAAGGCTCGGACAGGGCCTTACTACACTCGGCGCGGTATCAGCAGTCCCTGCGACGCTACCACGCCCGAGGGGTCCGACCCCGAGATCTCCAGGTGGGCGACCTGGTGCTTCGGCTGCGGCAAGACGCCCGAGGGAGGCACAAGCTCACGCCCCCCTGGGAGGGGCCATTCGTCATCGCCAAAGTTCTGAAGCCCGGAACGTACAAGCTGGCCAACAGTCAAGGCGAGGTCTACGGCAACGCTTGGAACATCCAACAGCTACGTCGCTTCTACCCTTAAGATGTTTCCAAGTTGTTCATATACCTCGTACCCACGCAAAGTTTAGTCAACAAGGAAGGGTCGGCCTCGCCTCGGCAAAGCCCGACCCTCCCTCGGGGGCTAAAAGGGGGAAACCCCCTCTGTGTCAAAATTTTCCTCGAAAAAAATCTCTTTTACCAGAATATCTTTCGTGCTTTTTGACTACTTCGAAAAGTGGGTCCTGGAAACGACGGAGTACACGTAAGCAGTCAAGGCTGACCGAGCCGAGGGACTCCTACGCCTCCGGGATACGGATACCTCACTCATCACCTTCTGCGATAAGTAACTCGCGTTCGGATAAAGTGGCTCCGCGGATCGAACAAGTCTTTACGTTCGGAAGCCCTTCTGCCGAAGCGATCCTTCGAGCCTTCTCGACCGAGTCGGCGACAGGGCCTCACGGACGGGTGAAAGTACGCGTAAGCGGCAAGGCTGACCGAGCCGAGGGACTCCCACGCCTCCGGGATACGGATACCTCACTCAGCACCTTCCGCGAGAAGCAACTCTCGCTCGACCTAACATCCCTGTCACCGACAAAAAGTCCAGATACTCAAAACAAGAGGAAAAGGGACGCAGCTTTAAGACGCAGCGAGGGTATGTGTTCTAGCCTCGACGGCCGCACAAGGCACACGCTACAAGACAATCCGATCCTGCAGGTTCGGGTCTTGACGCTGGAAGGGGGCAGCAACACCCTCGGCATCGGCGACACCTTCGGCGAGGCCCGACCTAGCCTCGGACGGCGACGCGGTCCGAGGGTCTCCGCTCCGAAGGACTACGTCATCACCACGCCGAACAATCGCCGCCAGGGACTTCTCCGGGAATCCGGCCCGAGCAGGCGGCTCGGCCGGCCACCTCCGGGGCCTCGGCCAACCATCTTCCAGGGGCGCCGGCCCGGTCCGAAGCCTCGGCTGATCAACTCCGGCGTCGATCCTGCCAACGGACAACCCGGCTAGGCTCCGGCCAACCAGGTTTCATTCGAGCCAACTCCGCCTCTGTTCATGCTGATATCGCTACCCCTGGCCTCGGCTCGTCGAAGAGCGGCCGAGGGGTCTCTCTGACTAAGCTAGAGGAACCTCGGACAGCAGGGCCGACCGAGCCGAGGGACTCCTACGCCTCCGGGATACGGATACCTCACTCGTCACCTTGACACGGGACGACTCATGCTTGGTGAAGCGGTTCAGATAATCAGCAGACGAGTCTTAGTGCTCAAAAATGAGGAAAAAACACGGCTCCGTGCCGACGTTACATACATGTTCAGGCCCCGAAAGCCGTAATGAACAAAAACACTGGCATTCGAAGTGCCATTACAAACGGAACTCTGGTTCTGTTTCCACGGATATGGACAACCTCCACGCCGGGGAAGCCCGTGGAGCGACAAGCTCTGGGCGAATCACCAGCAAAACGCAGGTCGCCTCAAGCGTCCCGGCAGATCCTCGCAGCCGTCCCCGCCGCGAGTGCGAGGAAGGGGACGGAATGTTGCATCCTAGCTGGGCAGCAACAGTTCGCCTTCCCCGACATGGCTGGAGGACGTCTCCGCCGTAGGGCTAAGGGGCGATTGCCACCACCAGAAGCTGGAAGAAGAGGTGGTCCGCCGACCTACGCAGGAGGCAGAGCCCCGGCTCGCCTCACTCCCCGCCCCGGCGAGGATGACGAACACCCTCAACACTGAGGGTGGGGCCGAGACCACAGCCCGGTTCGCCTCTCCCCATCTAGGAGCTGGAGGTCACCCACCTTGGGTGACCACCAGCGGAGGGAAGCAGCCGGGCTGCGTGATGAAAATCCTTGAAGCCGAACGATGGCTGAAAGGTACCAACTCCCACGGAGTTGCGTTCCCCCAACGATGAGGCAAAAAGACGGCGGCTTCCCCCATCCGGGGGCTTGGAAGGTGGAAAAACACAGTGCATAAGGGAGAAAGAAGACGTGGTCGCCTTACGGAAGGGGTCGCCCTCCTTTTAAAGGCGACTCTCCCTGCTTGCGCCCCCAACCGTCACGGGCTGAGTCTTCTCCAACACGCCTCCAAAGCCCTCCCCTGCGGCGCGGGGGCTGGGTCCCGCATGTCATGCAGACCGGCTCCAAGCAGAAGAAGCCAAACCGCCGCGCACGGCGCACGCAACCACCCGCGGTTACAAGTGACCCTCCACTTTTGCCCAGACCAACGGGCGAGAGGGGCGGGCAGCCATGCGGGCGGCATGCAATCGCGCCAAGTGGACGCGCCTCTCCGACTCCCGACACGCCAGCACGGAGGCCCAGGCCCACGCGTCGCGCGACCGGCGCGCCGGATGCTGCATGCAAACGACTGTACCGCCTGTGCCACCACCGCGCTTCCTCGATTGCGGAACCAATACCGCGACTCGAGGCGACCCAGCGTGCGACCCAGCGGCGCCGGCCTGCCATGGCGGCCAACGCGGCCAAAAGTGGGCCGGCAGTAATGACGGTGGCAGGCACACGGGAGCAGCGGTCATGCCGTCAGCCAAGCTCACATCCCATCCGGAGGCAGCGAGAGAACCCCCTCTCACGGCATGAAGACGACGCGCCCGTAACCCGTTCCTCGAACGGCTCGCGCACGCGCAACGGCAGCCTCGCCAACTACTCGCCCCGTCGCATTAACTCCGCAGCTGGACAGGCAGCGCTTCTGGCAGGAGCAGCTGGCGACGCCTCGCCTTCGCCAAAACAACCGCGCCAAAAAAGGTACGCCGCGTCGTTCAATTTCGTATCCTTTTTCCTTTTTTCCTCTTTCTCTATCTCTTGCAACAGGGACCGGGAAAGGGGATACCCCTAAAGGGATCCTTCCCCGTGAAGGAACTAGGCTCCGAGCCTCCTTACTGATCAGGGGTTCGAAGGCTGGCCCCCCGAAGGGTTCAACAGCCGCCTCAGATCGTGTGGGCCCGACACCCACTACTGGTCAGAGGTTCGAAGGTCGGCCTCCCGAAAGGTTCCACGGTCGCCTCAGGCTACTCGGGCTCCGCGCCCATTACTGATCAGGGGTTCGAAGGCTGGCCCCCGAAGGGTTCACAGTCGCCTCAGACACCGAGCGAGGGATGACCAGGGGTACGTTCGATACATAACCAAGGCTCGGGCTGCGCTCTCGAGGTACCCTAGGACATTTCCGAGACCAGCGGGAACGATCCTGTAACGGAATCCCATCGGAGGGAGGCATCGAGCCCTCGGACCCCGTCGCCAGGGGACCGGGTCTGGCAGATCACCCGCAGGTACTTTTGGGCGTGCCTTCGGGCCCCTAGCCGACCCCCAACGAACGGGCACGGACGTCCACTCGGATTACCCGCTTGCAGCTCACCGGAGACACCATGTTCGGTGCCCATCGAGGGTAACATGGCGCTCTCCCCCCTCCTCCTTGCGGAAAGGCGACGTAGGGGCGTATGTAAAAAAGCCGAGTCTGTCCCTGATCGCCCTCTCGCCCTGTGCGGAGGCTCGGGGGCTGCTCTCGCAAACCCGGCTCCGGCCAAACCGTTGACAGCGTCAACATACCAGCCCGAGAACTTGGGCCCCGACAGTGCACCCGAGCTACGGCCAGTTCGCATGAGGGAACCACCAGACCAGCCGAAGCATTACGCAAGGCATTAAGACCTCGAAGGAGTGAAACCACTCCTCCGAGGCCTCGGGGGCTACACCCGGCGGGTGCGCTCGCGCGCACCCACCGGAACAAAATGCAACCGAGAAAGGCTGGTCCCCTTGCAAAAAAGTGCGACGAAAGCCTCCAAGCGAGTGCTAACACTCCCTTCGAGGCTCGGGGGCTACTGTCGGGGACCATAATTAGGGGTACCCTCAAGACGCCTAATTCTCAGCTGGTAACCCCCATCAGCATAAAGCTGCAGAGGCCTGATGGGTACGATTAAGTCAGGGATCAGTCCATACGAGCGACTCGATCACGCCTCGCCCGAGCCTAGCCTCGGGCAAGGGCAGTCGACCCTGAGGTGTTTCCGTCTCGCCCGAGGCCCCCTTTTTTTACGGCAGACATCTCCGGCTCGCCCGAGGCCTTGCCTTCGTTAAGAAGCAAGCCTGACTAAATCGCCGCGCCGACCAACCAAGTCACAGGGGCATTTAACGCAAAGGTAGCCTGGCACCTTTATCCTGACGCGCGCCCCCTGGCAGAGCCGAAGTGACCGCCGTCACTTCGCCGCTCCACTGACCGGTCTGAGAGAAGGACAGCGCCGCCTGCGCCATCCCGACTGCAGTGCCACTTGACAGATTGAGACTGACAGGCAGCCAGGCCTTGCCAAAGGCGCCATAAGAAGCTCCGCCCGACCAGGGCTCGGACTCGGGCTAAGGCCCCGGAAGATGGCGAACTCCGCTCCGCCCGACCCAGGGCTCGGACTCGGGCTAAAGCCCCGGAAGATGGCGAACTCCGCTCCGCCCGACCCAGGGCTCGGACTCGGGCTAAGGCCCCGGAAGACGGCGAACTCCGCTCCGCCGACCAGGGCTCGGACTCGGGCTAAGGCCCCGGAAGACGGCGAACTCCGCTCCGCCCGACCCAGGGCTCGGACTCGGGCTAAGGCCCCGGAAGACGGCGAACTCCGCTACGCCCGACCCAGGGCTCGGACTCGGGCTAAGGCCCCAGAAGACGACGAACTCCGCCTCGCCCGACCCCAGGGGTCGGACTCCGCCCTGGCCTCTGCCGAACGACCTCCGCCTCGCCCGACCCAGGAGCTCGGGCTCGGCCTCGGCCATGCAGGACAGACTCGACCTCAGCTTCGAAGGAGCCTCCACGTCGCTCGACCTAGGGCACAAGTCTGCCACATCAACAGGAAGCGCCATCATCACCCTACCCCGAGCCGACTCGGGCCGCAGAGAACAGGACCGACGTCCCATCTGGCTAGCTCCGCCAGATAGGCAATGATGGCGCCCCGCTAGACCCATGACGACGGCGGCTCTCAGCTCCCTTACGAAAGCAGGGGGACGTCAGCAAGGACCTAACCGCTCCGACAGCTGTCCCTCCACCAGGCTCCGTTACTCCTCCGACAGCCACGACACACCAGCTGGGTGCCAAGATCTCTCCGGTTGCCACCTTGGCATGTACTTAGGGCACTAGTTCTCCCCCGCTAGACACGTAGCATTCTGCTGCACCCCCATTGTACACCTGATCCTCTCCTTACGCCTATAAAAGGAAGGACCAGGGCCTTCTTAGAGAAGGTTGGCCCCGCGGAACGAGGGCAGGGGCAGGCGCTCTCTTGGGGCCGCTCGCTCCCCTCACCCGCGTGGACGCTTGTAACCCCCTACTGCAAGCGCACCCGACCTGGGCGCGAGACGAACACGAAGGCCGCGGGATCTCCACCTCCCTCACGACTCGGCTCCGGCCACCTCGCTCTTCCCCCCTTCGCGCTCGCCCACGCGCTCGACCCATCTGGGCTGGGGCACGCGGCACACTCACTCGTCGGCTTAGGGACCCCCCGGTCTCGAAACGCCGACAAAAAGGAGGGCGACCCCTTCCGTAAGGCGACCACGTCTTCTTTCTCCCTTATGCACTGTGTTTTTCCACCTTCCAAGCCCCGGATGGGGGAAGCCGCCGTCTTTTTGCCTCATCGTTGGGGGAACGCAACTCCGTGGAAGTTGGTACCTTTCAGCCATCGTTCGGCTTCAAGGATTTTCATCATACAGCCCGGCTGCACCCCTCCACCGGCGGTCACCCAAGATGGTGACCTCCGGCTTGATGGTGGGGGAAAGCGAGCCGGGCTGCGGCCTCTGCCCTCCCTCAGCCTCAAGGATTTTCATCACCAGGGCTGGGGAGGGGAGTGTGCCGAGTTGAGGTCGGCCCCTGCGTGGGCGGTGGCCCCCTCCTTCCCTCAGTGATCGGGGGGAAGGGCGGGAGTCGTCCCTGGCGCTGACAGCTGCACCGTGCCCGGCTCGCTGAGCCGAGCGGCTTCGGAGCCGCTCCCGGTGCCGCCTCCCGCCACGGCAGCGGGAAGAGGTTCTTCCGCCGGCGCGACAGCCAAGGCTGGCCACGGACCGACCTCCAACTCTACGGCCTTCTGCCCGTCCTTGCCTCTCGAGTTTGGGCAAGGGCGAGGCCTCCCAGCAGCAGCATCCGCCCTGAGGTCATCACTGCTGCTGTTTGGCCTCCCGGGACAGAAGTCTTCATCGTTGCCGCTGTCGGGGCGGGCGATGACAAGCCGTTCGTCGGTCTTCTGTTGCTCCGCAGGCCTCTCCCCCGTCGAGTGGGGTTGTTCGTACCTGCGGAGCCGGAACCGGAGTTCCGTTTGTAATGGCACTTCGAATGCCAGGGTTTTTTGTTCATTTCGGCTTTCGGGGCCTGAACATGTATGTAACTTCGGCACGGGGCCGTGTTTTTTCCTCATTTTTGAGCACTAAGGCTCGTCCGTTGACTATCTGAACTGCTTCACCAAGCATGAGTCGCCCCGTGTCAAGGTGACGAGTGAGGTATCCGTATCCCGGAGGCGTAGGAGTCCCTCGGCTCGGTCGACCCTGCTGTCCGAGGTTCCTCTAGCTTAGTTGAGGAGACCCCTCGGCCGCTCTTCGACGAGCCGAGGCCAGGGGTAGCGATATCAGCATGAACAGAGGCGGAGTTGGCTCGAAAATGAAACCTGGTTGGCCGGAGCCTAGCCGGGTTGTCCGTTGGCAGGATCGACGTCGGAGTTGATCAGCCGAGGCTTCGGACCGGGCCGGCGCCCTTGGAAGATGGTTGGCCGAGGCCCCGGAGGTGGCCGGCTGAGCCGCCTGCTTGGGCCGGATTCCCGGAGAAGTCCCTGACAGCGACTGCCCGGGCATGGTGATGACGTCGTCCTTCGGAGCGGAGACCCTCGGACCGCGTCGCCGTCCGAGGCTAGGTCGGGCCTCGTCGAAGGTGTCGTCGATGCCGAGGGTGTTGCTGCCCCCTTCCACGTCAAGACCCAACCTGCAGGATCGGATTGTCTTGTAGCGTGTGCCTTGTGCGGCCGTCGAGGCCAGAAGACATACCCCTCGCTGCGTCTTAAAGCTGCGTCTCTTTTCCTCTTGTTTTGAGTATCTGGACTTTTTGTCGGTGACAGGGATGTTAGGTCGAGCGAGAGTTGCTTCTCGCGGAAGGTGCTGAGTGAGGTATCCGTATCCCGGAGGCGTGGGAGTCCCTCGGCTCGGTCAGCCTTGCCGCTTACGCGTACTTTCACCCGTCCGAGGCCCTGTCGCCGACTCGGTCGAGAAGGCTCGAAGGATCGCTTCGGCAGAAGGGCTTCCGAACGTAAAGACTTGTTCGATCCGCGGAGCCACTTTATCCGAACGCGAGTTACTTATCGCAGAAGGTGATGAGTGAGGTATCCGTATCCCGGAGGCGTAGGAGTCCCTCGGCTCGGTCAGCCTTGACTGCTTACGTGTACTCCATCGTTTCCAGGACCCACTTTTCGAAGTAGTCAAAAAGCACGAAAGATATTCTGGTAAAAGAGATTTTTTCGAGGAAAATTTTGACGCAGAGGGGGTTTCCCCCCTTTAGCCCCCGAGGGAGGGTCGGGCTTTGCCGAGGCGAGGCCGACCCTTCCTTGTTGACTAAACTTTGCGTGGGTGCGAGGTATATGAACAACTTGGAAACATCTTAAGGGTAGAAGCAACGTAGCTGTTGGATGTTCCAAGCGTTGCCGTAGACCTCGCCTTGTCTGTTGGCCAGCTTGTACGTTCCGGGCTTCAGAACTTTGGCGATGACGAATGGCCCCTCCCAGGGGGCGTGAGCTTGTGCCTCCCTCGGGCGTCTTGCCGCAGCCGAAGCACCAGGTCGCCCACCTGGAGATCTCGGGGTCGGACCCCTCGGGCGTGGTAGCGTCGCAGGGACTGCTGATACCGCGCCGAGTGTAGTAATGCCCTGTCCCGAGCCTCTTCCAGCTGGTCCAGCGAGTCTTCTCGGCTAGCTTGGTTGCTTTGATCGTCGTAGGCCCTCGTCCTTGGGGAGCCGTATTCCAGGTCAGTGGGCAAGACGGCCTCGGCCCCGTAGACCAGGAAGAACGGTGTGAAACCCGTGGCTCGGCTCGGCGTCGTCCTCAGGCTCCAGACCACCGAGGGGAGTTCCTTCATCCATCGCTTGCCGAATTTGTTGAGGTCATTGTAAATCCGAGGCTTGAGCCCTTGTAGAATCATGCCGTTGGCACGCTCTACTTGCCCATTCGACATGGGATGAGCTACGGCAGCCCAGTCCACCCGGATGTGGTGATCCTCGCAAAAATCCAAGAATTTTCTGCCGGTGAACTGGGTGCCGTTGTCGGTGATGATGGAGTTTGGGACCCCGAAGCGATGGATGATGTTGGTGAAGAACGCCACCGCCTGCTCGGACCTGATGTTGTTCAGGGGTCGGACCTCGATCCACTTGGAGAATTTGTCGACGGCGACCAGCAGGTGCGTGTAGCCCCCGGGCGCCTTCTGCAGAGGGCCGACGAGGTCCAGACCCCACACAGCGAAGGGCCAGGTGATGGGTATCGTCTGCAGAGCCTGAGCGGGCAGGTGGGTCTGCTTCGCATAGAATTGACACCCTTCGCAGGTGCGGACAATTCTAGTGGCGTCAGCCACCGCCGTCGGCCAGTAGAAGCCTTGCCGGAAAGCGTTCCCGACGAGGGCTCGAGGCGCTGCATGATGGCCGCAAGCCCCTGAGTGTATCTCTTGCAGGAGTTCCTGACCTTCGGCGATGGAGATGCACCGCTGGAGGATGCCCGAGGGGCTGCGGTGGTAGAGTTCCTTCTCATCGCCCAGCAAGACGAACGACTTGGCGCGTCGCGCTACCCGCCGTGCCTCGGCCTGGTCGAGGGTAGCTCTCCTTGGCGGAGATATTGCAGGTACGGGGCCTGCCCAATCCTGATCAGGCGTGACCCCGCTCCGCTCCTCCTCGATGCGCAGCGCCTCGCCCTCGGGAGCCGAGGGTCCCTGGGGCTGAACCGAGGACGGCTCGGGCTGGGCCGAGGTTACCTCGGACGGGGCCGAGGGCGCCTCGGGCTCAGGCGCGTCGCTGATCTTGACAGAGGGTTGGTGCAGATCCCGAGAGAAGACGTCCGGGAACCGCCGTTCGCCCCGAGGCTATCTTTGCCAGCTCGTCCGCAGTCTCGTTGTAGCGCCGGGCGATGTGGTTAAGCTCGAGCCCATAGAACTTGTCTTCCAGGCGTCAAACCTCATCACAGTAGGCCTCCATCTTCGGGTCGCGACAGTGGGAGTTCTTCATGACCTGGTCGATGACGAGCTGCGAGTCGCCGCAGCGTCGAGGCGTCGGACCCCCAGCTCGATGGCGATTCGCAATCCGTTGATCAGAGCTTCGTACTCCACATTGTTGGACGCCGGGAAATGGAGGCGCAGCACGTAGCGCAGGTGTTTCCCGAGGGGCGAGACGAAGAGCAGGCCCGCGCCGGCTCCCGTCTTCATCAGCGACCCGTCGAAAAACATGGTCCAGAGCTTCGGTTGGATCGGAGCCGTCGGCAACTGTGTGTCGACCCATTCGGCTACGAAGTCCGCCAGTACCTGGGACTTGATGGCCTTCCGAGGGGCGAACGAGATTGTCTCGCCCATGATTTCCACCGCCCACTTTGCGATCCGTCCCGAGGCCTCTCGGCACTGGATGATCTCCCCCAGGGGAAGGATGACACCACGGTTACCGGATGAGACTCGAAGTAATGTCGCAACTTTCGCCTCGTCAGGATCACTGCATACAGCAGCTTCTGAACTTGTGGGTAGCGGATCTTGGTTTTGGACAGCACCTCGCTGACGAAGTAAACTGGCCTCTGAATGGGCAATGCATGCCCCTCTTCTTGCCTTTCGACCACGATCGCGGCGCTAACCACCTGAGTGGTAGCGGCGATGTAGACCAAGAGGGCTTCTCCATCAGCTGGGGGTACCAACGGGCGCCTGGGTGAGGAGCGCCTTCAGGTTCCCGAGAGCTTCCTCGGCCTCGGGGGTCTAAGTGAAGCACTCGGCCTTCCTTAAGAGACGGTACAGAGGCAGGCCTCTTTCGCCAAGGCGCGAGATGAAATGGCTCAAGGCCGCGAGACATCCCATGACCCTCTGTACGCCTTTTAAGTCCTTGATGGGCCCCATGCCGGTGATGGCTGCGATCTTCTCCGGGTTGGCTTCGATGCCCCGCTCGGAGACGATGAATCCCAGGAGCATGCCTCGGGGCACCCCGAATACACACTTCTCGGGATTGAGCTTGACGTCCTTTGCCTTGAGACACCGGAATGTCACTTCAAGGTCGGAGAGAAGGTCGGAGCTTTCCTTGTCTTGACTACGATGTCATCGACGTAGGCCTCGACCGTGCGACCGATGTGTTCGCCGAACACATGGTTCATGCACCGCTGGTACGTTGCACCCGCGTTCCTCAAACCAAACGGCATGGTGACATAGCAGTACATGCCGAAGGGCATGATGAAAGAAGTCGCGAGCTGGTCGGACTCTTTCATCTTGATTTGATGATACCCTGAGTAGGCGTCGAGGAAAGACAGGGTTTCGCACCCAGCAGTGGAATCCACGATTTGATCGATGCGAGGTAGAGGGTAGGGAACCTTCGGACATGCTTTGTTGAGACCAGTGTAGTCTACACACATCCGCCATTTCCCCCCTTTCTTCCTCACAAGCACAGGGTTGGCAAGCCATTCGGGATGGAATACCTCTTTGATGAACCCTGCTGCCATTAGCTTGTGGATCTCCTCGCCTATCACCCTGTGCCTTTCCTCGTCGAATCGGCGTAGAGGCTGCCTGACCGGTCGGGCTCCGGCCCGAATATCCAGCGAGTGCTCGGCGACATCCCTCGGTATGCCGGGCATGTCCGAGGGACTCCACGCAAAGACGTCGGCGTTTGCGCGGAGAAAGTCGACGAGCACTGCTTCCTATTTGGGGTCGAGCCTAGAACCGATCCGGATCTGCTTGGAGGTGTCGCCACTGGGGTCGAGAGGGACGGCCTTAACCGTCTCCGCTGGCTCGAAGCTGCCGGCGTGTCGCTTCACGTCCGGCACCTCTCGGGAGAGGTTTTCCAGGTCAGCGATGAGGGCCTCGGACTCGGCGAGGGCCTCGGCGTACTCCACGCACTCCACATCGCATTCGAACGCGTGTTTGTACGTGGGGCCGACGGTGATGACCCCGTTGGGGCCCGACATCTTGAGCTTCAGGTAGGTGTAGTTGGGGATGGCCATGAACTTCGCGTAGCATGGCCTCCTCAATACTGCGTGGTAGGTTCCTCGGAACCCGACCACCTCGAACGTCAAAGTCTCCCTTCGGAAGTTAGAGGGTGTTCCGAAGCAGACAGGAAGGTCAAGCCGTCCGAGGGGCTGGACGCGCTTCCCAGGAACGATCCCGTGGAAGGGCGCAGCGCCTGCCCGGACGGAGGACAGATCAACGCGCAGGAGCCTGAGGGTCTCGGCGTAGATGATATTGAGGCAGCTGCCCCCATCCATTAGGACCTTGGTGAGCCTGACGTCGCTGATGATGGGATCGACGACGAGCGGGTATTTCCCCGGGCTCGGCATGTGGTCGGGGTGGTCAGCTTGGTCGAAGGTGATGGGCTTGTCGGACCAGTCTAGGTAGACTGGCGCCGCCACCTTCACCGAGCAGACCTCCCGACGCTCTCGCTTGCGATGCCGAGCCGAGGCATTCGCCGCATGCCCTCCGCAGATCATGAAGCAGTCGCGGACCTCGGGGAACTCTCCTGCTTGGTGATCTTCCTTTTTGTCGTCGTCGCGGGCCCTGCCACCCTCTGCGGGTAGCCCGGCCCGGTGGAAGTGGCGCCGAAGCATGACGCACTCCTCGAGGGTGTGCTTGACGGGCCCCTGATGGTAAGGGCACGTCTCCTTGAGCATCTTGTCGAAGAGGTTAGCACCTCCGGGGCTTCCGGGTTCTTGTACTCGGCAGCGGCGACAAGGTCTGCGTCGGTGGCGTCGCGTTTCGCTTGCGACTTCCTCCTGCCTCCTCTTGGCGCCGCGCGGAGTAGACGCCTCGGGAGCATCTTCCGAAGGGCGGCCCTGGGGCTGCTTGTCCTTTCGGAAGATGGCCTCGACCGCCTCCTGGCCAGAGGCGAACTTGGTGGCGATGTCCATCAGCTCGCTCGCCCTGGTGGGGGTCTTGCGACCCAACTTGCTCACCAGGTCACGGCAGGTGGTGCCGGCAAGGAACGCGCCGATGACATCGGAGTCGGTGATGTTGGGCAGCTCGGTGCGCTGCTTCGAGAACCGCCGGATGTAGTCCCGAAGAGACTCTCCCGGCTGTTGCCGGCAGCTTCGGAGGTCCCAGGAATTCTCGGGGCGCACGTACGTGCCCTGGAAGTTGCCGGCAAAAGCTTGGACCAAATCCTCCCAGTTGGAAATCTGCCCCGGAGGCAGGTGCTCCAACCAAGCGCGAGCAGTGTCGGAGAGGAACAGGGGGAGGTTGCGGATGATGAGGTTGTCGTCGTCCGTTCCACCAGTTGACAGGCCAGGCGGTAGTCCGCGAGCCACAACTCCGGTCTTGTTTCCCCCGAGTACTTTGTGATAGTAGTCGGGGGTCGGAATCGGGCCGGAAACGGCGCCCGCCGAATGGCCCGGCTGAAGACCTGCGGACCGGGTGGTTCGGCGAGGGACTCCGATCCTCCCCGCTGTCGTAGCGTCCCCCACGCCTGGGGTGATAGCCTCGGCGCACCCTTTCGTCGAGGCGGGCCCGACGGTCGCGATGAGGGTGCTCGTCGCCGAGGTGGCCCGGGGCCGCAGGCGCGGTGTTGCGCGTGCGCCCGGTGTAGACCGAGGCTTCCCGCATGAGTCGGGAAGTCGCGGCACGAGGTTCCGAGGGGTACCCCTGCCTTCGGGAGGCAGAGCTCTCGGCCCGACGGGCCGCAGCGCCTTCCAGGAGATGCTTGAGCTCTCCCTGGATTCGCCGACCCTCGGTGGTTGATGACTCCGGCATCGCGCGGAGGAGCATCGCTGCGGCTGCCAGGTCCTGACCGGTCCCGCTGGATGCGGGCGGCGGCCTGTCCCTGGCGTCGTTGGCGATGCGGTGCTGGAGACCCTGGGGCAGGTGACGTATTTCTCCGGCCGGGGGCTGGCCCGCCCATACCTGCCCGACGTCCCGGCGGATCAACTCGAGCACTCCTGCCCCCTCGTCGAGCCCGGCCTGCGCCCCGCGGACTTGCCCAAGCTGTGGGTCGTGACCCCCGCCGGAACGGGGACCACAGCTAGCTCCCGCGGGATGTCGGCGTGAGGCACTGGCCTAGGGAGATCACCATCCTCCATCATGCCGAGACGGTTGCCTCCGGAGGGATCCCCTAGCTCGACGTGGAAACATTCGCGGCTCGGCCGCAGTCCTTGTCGTCAAGGCTGCGACTGCCGTCGGAACAGTCGGAGAGGCAGTAGTTGCATGCGGTCATGAAGTCCCGCATGGCACTGGGTTGCCAGATCCAGAGAAATCCCAGCAGATGCTGGGGTCGTCATCTTCCTCGGACCCAGAGGGCCCGTAGGTCGAGACGCCCGTCAATCGGTCCCAAGGCGACCGCACACGAAAACCCAAAAGAGGTTGCACTTGCCTCAGCGTGAGCGCCCGCCAGAGCGAGGTCGCTAGGCGGGTTGAAGTCGAATCGAAATGACGAAGGATGGGAATCGGTCGGTACCTTTTGGTCGACGAGGAGCGACGAAGTCACATCGGGCTGATCGCGTCGTCGTCCTGGGTACGAGGGCGACGTCCTACAGGCCCTCCGTGAGCGTGCTGGCGTCGTCCACTTGCTCGGGGCTGGCGTGTTGCGGGGGGACGGCGCTCGCCTTCGCCTCAAACGCGAGGGTGACGCCCGACGCGTCCTCCGTTGGGGCGCTGGGGATGTCGATTCGCTCGACAGCCGACAGAGCGCAGCCTCCCGCTCGGCCCTGGTTGCCCCGCCTCCTCCTCCGATGGCAAGGGAGAGGATGGGGCGAGCTCGAAGGTTGTTCTTCCCCCACGCGGGGAAGACGTCGTCGATTCCGCCGCCGGCGGGCGGGCTGTCGGCCACCATTGTCGCCGTCGCACGGCGGTGGAAGGAGTGTCATGTCGTAGCTGCCGTCGAGAGACATGAACTCGAGGCTCCCGAAACGGAGCACCGTCCCGGGTTGGAGAGGTCGTTGGAGACTGCCCATCTAGAGCTTGACGGGAAACTGCTCGTCAACACGCAGCAGGCCCCTACCTGGCGCGCCAACTGTCGGCGTTTCGAGACCGGGGGTCCCTAAGCCGACGAGTGAGTGTGCCGCGTGCCCCAGCCCAGATGGGTCGAGCGCGTGGGCGAGCGCGAAGGGGGGAAGAGCGAGGTGGCCGGAGCCGAGTCATGAGGGAGGTGGAGATCCCGCGGCCTTCGTGTTCGTCCCGCGCCCAGGTCGGGTGCGCTTGCAGTAGGGGGTTACAAGCGTCCACGCGGGTGAGGGGAGCGAGCGGCCCCAAGAGAGCGCCTGCCCCTGCCCTCGTTCCCGCGGGGCCGACCTTCTCTAAGAAGGCCCTGGTCCTTCCTTTTATAGGCGTAAGGAGAGGATCCAGGTGTACAATGGGGGTGCAGCAGAGTGCTACGTGTCTAGCGGGGGAGAGCTAGTGCCCTAAGTACATGCCAAGGTGGCAGCCGGAGAGATCTTGGCACCCAGCTGGTGTGGTGTCGTGGCTGTCGGAGGAGTAACGGAGCCTGGTGGAGGGACAGCTGTCGGAGCGGTTGGGCCCTTGCTGACGTCCCCCTGCTTCCGTAAGGGAGCTGAGAGCCGCCGTCGTCATGGGTCTAGCGGGGCGCCATCATTGCCTATCTGGCGGAGCTAGCCAGATGGGACGTCGGTCCTGTTCTCTGTGGCCCGAGTCGGCTCGGGGTAGGGTGATGATGGCGCTTCCTGTTGACGTGGCGGACTTGTGCCCTAGGTCGGGCGACGTGGAGGCTCCTCCGAAGCCGAGGTCGAGTCTGTCCTGCATGGCCGAGGCCGAGCCCGAGCTCCTGGGTCAGGCGAGGCGGAGGTCGTTCGGCAGAGGCCAGGGCGGAGTCCGACCCCTGGGGTCGGGCGAGGCGGAGTTCGTCGTCTTCCGGGGCCTTAGCCCGAGTCCGAGCCCTGGGTCGGGCGGAGCGGAGTTCGCCGTCTTCCGGGGCCTTAGCCCGAGTCCGAGCCCTGGGTCGGGCGGAGCGGAGTTCGCCGTCTTCTGGGGCCTTAGCCCGAGTCCGAGCCCTGGGTCGGGCGGAGCGGAGTTCGCCGTCTTCCGGGGC
This sequence comes from Zea luxurians, assembly GCA_029449295.1. Classification (NCBI taxonomy): domain Eukaryota; kingdom Viridiplantae; phylum Streptophyta; class Magnoliopsida; order Poales; family Poaceae; genus Zea; species Zea luxurians. Next base: position 114,101,531 of record JAOPSE010000010.1, read on the forward strand.
TTTAGCCCGAGTCCGAGCCCTGGGTCGGGCGGAGCGGAGTTCGCCATCTTCCGGGGCCTTAGCCCGAGTCCGAGCCCTGGGTCGGGCGGAGCTTCTTATGGCGCCTTTGGCAAGGCCTGGCTGCCTGTCAGTCTCACTCTGTCAAGTGGCACTGCAGTCGGGATGGCGCAGGCGGCGCTGTCCTTCTGTCAGACCGGTCAGTGGAGCGGCGAAGTGACGGCGGTCACTTCAGCTCTGCCAGGGGGCGCGCGTCAGGATAAAGGTGCCAGGCTACCTTTGCGTTAAATGCCCCTGTGACTTGGTCGGTCGGCGCGGCGATTTAGTCAGGCTTGCTTCTTAACGAAGGCAAGGCCTCGGGCGAGCCGGAGATGCGTCTGCCGTAAAAAAAGGGGGCCTCGGGCGAGACGGAAACACCTCAGGGTCGGCTGCCCTTGCCCGAGGCTAGGCTCGGGCGAGGCGTGATCGAGTCGCTCGTATGGACTGATCCCTGACTTAATCGTACCCATCAGGCCTCTGCAGCTTTATGCTGATGGGAGTTACCAGCTGAGAATTAGGCGTCTTGAGGGTACCCCTAATTATGGTCCCCGACATACGCCCAGTGCGTTGAAAATTGAAAGACCCCGCTTGTCAGTGAATGTTGCTATTCTAGCAAAGGGAAGGTGTTTTTTCGGACCTTCGGCTTAAGGCCTTCGTCCATATCACAATCTGAATTTATCACTAACAAATTAATATTGCGAGGGGCTACTGTTGGGGGCCTTCGTCCTCCGAAGGTCCTCAAAAACAAGATTTGACAATGTTTTCCAAGTGAATTATATGAACAGGTATCTTCGGACTCAGATTATGAACATGGAGTACGGTCAGGACGAAGCCTAAGCCAGACGAAGGGGGATTGAGATGAAGGACGGGCTGATTACCAAGCTGTACGAAGGATGGTGCACAGCCGAAGCTATGCGCAGGAAAGCTTCGTCGCGATAGCAGAAAGGGGAACCGACCTAAAGATGAAAAGACTACTTAGGCCTTAATAGATTCCCATAAGTCATTAGCAAATGTAATGGGCATGAATGTAATTTTACATGGGCTGCGTCCCATGCCTATAAATAGATGAACAGTACTCCCGTACTGTTCACGCTGACTTGGCATTTGCTTTTGCGTCATCCTTATATTTTTGCCTTCCTGCAATCCGAAGGTACACTTGTAATCTGAAATCATTTCTATTTTTCTATGATAATAAAATAGAAATGACGTTGTGATAATATTTAAATGTTTATGTTACTTCTTATGTTACATATAAGTTCTTCATCATTATTTATTGTGCTTACGAAGGTATGTTGTTTGTGGTCTTCGTCCGAAATACATTATATCCCGAAGGGAAATAATGTTTCAGAGGACGAAGGATTTTATCATTTAACACTTTTTATGTTGCCTTGTTCTTAATACGAAGCATTTGAGAACAAGTCCCCAACACTGAGCATAAGCATTTTTTACCTTAATATGCTTTTTATTTTCCTTAATAAGGAATTCCTCTTGGTTGTCCAAGAGTTCATCCTTCTCATGAATGGCACCTATCAATTCATTAAGTTTTTTCTTTTGTTGCATGTTTAAGTTGGCAAAAAGAGCAAGCAAATCATTTTCATCATCACTAGAGCTACCCTCATCATTAGATGTATATTTAGTGGAGGCTCTAGATTTTACCTTCTTTTTGCCATCCTTTGCCATGAAGCATTTGTGGCTGACGTTGGGGAAGAGAACCTTTTTTGACGGCGATGTTGACGGTATCCTCGTCGAAGGAGGAGTCGGTGGAGCTCTTGTCGGAGTCCCATCCCCGACACACATGGGCATCGCCGCCCTTCTTCTTGTAGTACCTCTTCTTCTCCTTCTTCTTCCCTCTCTTATCGTCGCCCCTGTCACTGTCACTAGACATAGAACATTTTGCAATAAAATGACCGGACTTACCACACTTGTAGCACACCCTCTTGGAGCGGGGCTTGTAGTCCTTCCCCCTCCTTTGCTTGAGGATTTGGCAAAAGCTCTTGATGATGAGCACCATTTCCTCGTTGTCAAGCTTGGAGGCGTCGATGGGGAGCCTACTTGATGTAGACTCTTCTTTCTTCTCCTCCGTCGCCTTGAATGCGACAGGTTGCACCTCGGGTGTGGAGGTGCCGCCTTGCTCAACAATTTGTTTGGAGCCTTTGATCATCAACTCAAAGCTCACAAACTTTCCTATCACTTCCTCGGGAGACATTAGCTTGTATCTAGGATCACCACGAATTAATTGAACTTGCGTAGGATTACGAAAAACGAGTGATCTTAGAATAACCTTGACCATTTCATGGTCATCCCATTTGGTGCTTCCGAGGTTGCGCACTTGGTTCACTAAGGTCTTGAGCCGATTGTACATGGCTTATGGCTCCTCTCCTTGGTTGAGGACAAACCGACCGAGATCCCCCTCGATCGTCTCTCGCTTGGTGATCTTGGTCACCTCATCTCCCTCGTGCGCGGTCTTTAGTACGTCCCAAATTTCCTTGGCGCTTTTCAACCCTTGCACCTTGTTATACTCCTCTTGACATAGAGAGGCGAGGAGTATAGTTGTGGCTTGGAAGTTGAAGTGCCAGATTTGGGTGACCTTGTCCGAGTTATAGTCTTCATCCCCCACGGATGGTACCTAGGCTCCAAACTCAACAATGTCCCAAATACTAGCGTGGAGTGAGGCTAGATGATGCCTCATTTTATCACTCCACATACAATAATCTTCACCATAAAAATCGGTGGTTTGCCTAATGGGACGGAAAGTAAAGGAGCGCGTTTGGAAATGTGAGGATAGCGTAAGGGGATCTTACTACACTTCTTGTGCTCATGGCGCTTAGAAGTGACGGACGGCGTGTTGGAGCCGGAGGTGGATGGCGATGAAGAATCGGTCTCGTAGTAGACCACTTTCTTCATCTTCTTCTTCTTATCGCCACTTCGATGTGACTTGACGCAGGGAGGGGATTCCTCCTTGTCTTTGGCGCTAGACTCCTTTGATGGAGCCTTCCCGTGGCTTGTGGACTTCTTGCTGGTCACGATCTCCCTCTTGGCGTGATCTCCCGACATCACTTCGAGTTGTTAAACTCTTAATGAAGCACCGGGCTCTGATACCAATTGAAAGTCGCCTAGAGGGAGGTGGATAGGCGGAAACTGAAATTTACAAACTTAAAGCACAACTACAAGCTGGGGTTAGCGTTAGAAATAAATTCGAGTCCGAAAGAGAGGGCGAAAACAAATCACAAGCAAATGAAGAGAGTGACACGGTGATTTGTTTTACCGAGGTTCGGTTCTTGCAAACCTAATGCCCGTTGAGGTGGTCACAAAGACTAGGTCTCTTTCAACCCTTTCCCTCTCTCAAACGGTCACCTAGACCGAGTGAGCTTTTCTCCTTAACCAAACCGGGTCACTTAGACCCCTACAAGGACCACCACAACTTGGTGTCTCTTGCTTTGATTACAAGTGTCTTGAGAACAAGAAAGAGGAAGAAGAAAAGCGATCCAAGCGACAAGAACTCAAATGAACACGAAAATCTCTCTCTCACAAGTCACTAAGTGTTTGGAGTGGTTTTGGACTTTGGAGAGGATTTGATCTCTTATTTGTGTCTTGGAGTGAAGTCTAGAGCTCTTGTATTGAATGCAATATGCTGGAAACTTGGATACCTTGAATAGAGGTGGTTGGGGGTATTTATAGCCCCAACCACCAAAACAGACGTTAGGGAGGGCTACTGTCGATGGGTGCACCGGACAGTCCGGTGCGCCAGCCACATCACCTAACCGTTAGGGTTCTGACGATTTTGACCGTTGGAGCTCTAACTTCTTAGGGCACCGGACAGTCCGGTGTCGCACCAGACACGCATGGTTCACTATCCAGTGTGCCTTTTGGCGCTATTCTGACTCTACGCAAACTGTCCGTGCACTGTTCACGTGCATTGTTCACTTTTGCAGACAACCGTTGGCGTAGTAGCCGTTGCTCCACTTGGCGCACCAGACAGTCTGGTGACCCACCGAACAGTCCGGTGAATTATTGCGGAGCGGCTCTCCAGAAACCTGAAGCTGAAGAGTTGGAGTCGATCGACCCTGGTGCACCGGACATTGTCCAGTGGTGCACCAGACAGTCCAGTGCGCCAGACCAGGGCACACTTCGGTTTTCTTTTGCTCCTTTGTTTTGAACCCTAACTTTGATCTTTTTATTGGTTTGTGTTGAACCTTTGGCACCTATAGAATTTATAATCTAGAGCAAACTAGTTAGTCCAGTTATTTGTGTTGGGCATTTCAACCACCAAAATCATTTAGGAAAAGGTTTGACCCTATTTCCCTTTCAATCGCTTTCTCAAGAAGACCTCCTACGAACTCCTTACCGGTAACAAACCCAATGTCTCTTAATTTCGTGTATTTGGGAGCAAATGTTACATTCTCGTGAAGAAAGGTAGACATTCTAAATTTGCTCCCAAGGCAGTAGAAGGGTTTTTACTAGGGTATGACTCAAATACAAAGGCATATAGAGTCTTCAACAAATCATTGGGTTTGGTTGAAGTCTCTAGCGACGTTGTATTTGATGAGACTAATGGCTCTCCAAGAGAGCAAGTTGATCTTGATGACATAGATGAAGATGAAGTTCCAACGGCCGCAATGCGCACGATGGCGATAGGTGAGGTGCGACCACAGGAACAACAGGAGCAAGATCAACCATCTTCCTCGACAATGGTGCATCCCCCAACTCAAGACGATGAACATGTAGCTAAAGAAGAGGGGCAGGATCAAGGGGGAGCACAGGAAGATCAAGCAATGAAGGAAGAAGCACCACGGGTCCCTCCAACTCAAGTCCGAGCAACGATCCAAAGACATCACCCCGTCGATCAGATTCTAGATGATATCAGCAAGGGATTAACTACTCGCTCACGCATAGCTAATTTTTGTGAGCATTACTCGTTTGTCTCTTCTATTGAGCCTTTCAGGGTAGAAGAGGCCTTGCAGGATCTGGACTGGGTGTTGGCCATGCAGGAAGAGCTCAACAACTTCAAGAGAAATGAAGTTTGGAGCTTGGTGTCACGTCCAAAGCAAAACGTTGTGGGAACCAAGTGGGTGTTCCGCAACAAGCAAGACGAGCATGGGGCAGTGACAAGAAACAAGGCTCGACTTGTGGCAAAAGGTTATGCCCAAGTCATAGGTTTGGATTTCGAGGAGACTTTTGCTCCTGTGGCTAGGATAGAGTCTATTCGAATATTGTTAGCCTATGCCGCTCACCATTCCTTTAGGCTATTCCAAATGGATGTGAAGAGCGCTTTCCTCAATGGGCCAATCAAGGAGGAAGTATACGTGGAACAACCCCCTGGCTTTGAGGATGACAGGTATCCCGACCACGTGTTTAAGCTCTCGAAGGCGCTCTATGGACTTAAGCAAGCCCCAAGAGCATGGTATGAATGCCTTAGAGATTTCTTAATTGCTAATGCTTTCAAGGTTGGGAAAGCTGATCCCACTCATTTTACAAAGACTTGTGATGGTGATCTCTTCGTGTGCCAAATTTATGTCGATGACATAATATTTGGTTCTACTAATCAAAAGTCTTGTGAGGAGTTAGCAGGGTGATGACACAGAAGTTCGAGATGTCGATGATGGGCGAGTTGACCTACTTCCTTGGGTTCCAAGTGAAGCAACTCAAGGACGGCACCTTCATCTCCCAAACGAAGTACACACAAGATCTTCTCAAGCGGTTTGGGATGAAGGACGCCAAACCCACGAAGACACCGATGGGAACTGACGGGCATGTTGACCTCAATAAAGGAGGTAAGTCTGTTGATCAAAAGGCATACCGGTCCATGATAGGTTCACTACTTTATTTATGTGCTAGTAGACCGGACATTATGCTTAGTGTATGCATGTGTGCTAGATATCAATCCGACCCTAAGGAATGTCACCTTGTGGCCGTTAAGCGAATTCTTAGGTACTTAGTTTCTACGCCTTGCTTTGGGATTTGGTATCCAAAGGGGTCTACCTTTGACTTAATTGGATACTTAGACTCCGATTATATCGGGTGCAAGGTTGATAGGAAGAGCACATCAGGGACGTGCCAATTTCTAGGGAGGTCCCTGGTGTCCTGGAGTTCCAAGAAACAAACATCTGTTGCCCTATCCACCGCTGAGGCCGAGTACGTTGCCGTAGGACAGTGTTACGCGCAACTACTTTGGATGAGGCAAACCCTCCGGGCCTTTGGCTACAATCTGAGCAAAGTCCCACTCCTATGTGACAATGAGAGTGCAATCCGCTTGGCGGATAATCCTGTTGAACACAGGCGCACTAAGCACATAGACATCTAGCACACTTCCTGAGAGACCACCAGCAAAGGGAGATATCGAGGTGTACCATATTAGCACCGAGAACCAGCTAGCCGATATCTTCACTAAGCCTTTAGATAAGAAAAGGTTTTGTAGGTTGCGTAGTGAGCTAAATGTCTTAGATTCGCGTAACTTGAATTGATCTATAGCATACATGTATTCTATGCCTTTGATCATGTCACTTTATGCATTTAATCCATTTTTGTCTAATTGTGGTGCTCAAGTTGTACACGTCATCCCCGGACCTCACAAGTCCATATGCAAATGGTGCACATATTAAGGGGGAGATGTGCTAAAACTTGACCCTTTGAGACTTACCTATTTGTTTGAGTATCCTTGATGCAGTCTTAAAGGTACATTAAAAGGGAAAATAGACTTAGACGAGGCAAAGAGTTCCACTGCACTCCGGTATTAGTGTATTTAATTCCAAGTTCATTCTTATGCTCTCATTGCCTTTTTGCTCTTAATTGACATTTTGGTGAGGCAATGGGGTTAAAGGGCCAAAAATGATTCCGTTTTGGTGCTTAATGCCAAAGGGGGAGAAATTAAGGCCAAAGCAAATGAATCAGCTACCACTTGTGTGAATTTCAAAAATAGTAGAGCTAGAATTTGCATTTTGCCCAAAATGCTCTTATTGCAAAATTCGGTCTCTTATGGGGGAGAATTTTGATTATGGGAAAAGGGGGAGTTTTTGGCACTTGATCAATTTCACTTTTGGAATGTCTCTCTTTATGCCCAAACAAGCGTGTTTGACTTAGAGATAGGAAAATGAATTTGATTTACAAAAACAAACCATGTGGTGGCAAAGAGTGATCCAAATATGCCAAATCATAAGCAAAAATAATTTGGTCTTCAATTGCATTGATGTTGCACTCTTTTTGTTGCTTTTTGATGTGTTGGCATAAATCACCAAAAAGGGGAGATTCAAAGGGAAATGTGCCCTTGGGCCATTTCTATAATTGTTTTGGTGATTAAGTGTCCAACACAAATGTTTTGAACTCTTATGTGCTAAACAAGCAAAAGGTGCAAATCAAAGACAAGGTATGTTTCTAGACTTAGTGAATTGTTTTTGAGTACTAACATGATTATCTAAGTGCTAGAAACAATACCGAGGAGAGAAGAAATGAATTGGAAAAGAGTTGACTGTGTACAGCCAACTAGCTTGGCCTGGCACACCAGACTGTCCGGTGGTGCGGTGCACCGGACAGTGTCCGGTGCCCCAGGCGAGTCCCCGGTGAACTAGCCACTCTCAGGATTTGACAGAGTCGTACGACTATAATTCACCGGACTGTCCGGTGAGACATCCGCGGCGAACTTGTCGCTCTCGGGAAAAGGAACAGGGCAACGTGGCTATAATTCACCGGACTGTCCGGTGGTGCACTAGACTGTCCGGTGAGCCAACGACGCCGCAGCAATGGTCGTTCGCGCGATCAACGCGCGACACGTGGCTGCTCCAACGGTCGGCTGGGTGCACCAGACTGTCCGGTTCGCCAACCGGCCCCGAGGAGCAACGGTCGGGTGTGCCCGATTTGGAAGGAAATCGCGCACCGGACATGCTACAGTGGTTGTCCGGTGGCACACCGGACTGTCCGGTGCGCCACTCGACAGAAGGCAAGGATAGCCTTCGATGTTGATCTCCAACGGCTCCTAGCTGCCTTAGGGCTATAAAAGGGACCCCTAGGCGCATGGAGCAGGCACCCAAGCATTCTCTAAGCATACTAAGACATCCAGACTCCGCTCCCACGCATTTGATTCGTCGTGTTAGTAATTTGAGCTCCATTCGAGTTGTGAACTCCCCGTGTTGTCATTTGAGCTCAAGTCTTCACTTGTGTGCGTGTGTGTGCTATGGATTGAATCTTGTGTGTGTTGCTTTTTTCCCTCCCTTACTTCTGTGTTTCTTTTGTGATCATCACTGTAAGGGCGAGAGGCTCCAAATTGTGGAGATTCCTCGCAAGCGGGAAAATACTCTAAAAGAAAAGACCGTGGTATTCAAGTTGATCATCGGATCACTTGAAAGGGGTTGAGTGCAACTCTCGTCTATTGGAACGCCACAACGTGGAAGTAGGCAAGTGTTACTTGGCCAAACCATGGGATAAAAATCGCGTGTCTCTTGTGTTGTTTTCTCTGTGATTGTTTTGTTCACAAGAACTCGCTTCAAAGCTACTTAGTCACACTAACACTTTAATAACTAAGTTTTTGTGGCTATTTAGTGTTTGATTTTACAGGATCACCTATTCACCCCCCTCTAGGTGCTCTCAGTATGTGGGGTATCTTTTAGGGAGATGTAGTAAAATATAATAGAAAATATAGATAAGGAGAGAAATATGAGAGGAATGGTTGGAGATGACCTAATGTAGTGGCGTAGGGGTGATAATGGATCATGGTCCAAACCCTTCTTCACAATTTACTAGATATGTGCCCGTGCGTTGCCACAGAAGTAATAAAAATAGTATAAAACATATATATGAAACGACAAGCATGGCATATGCGGAGGGGAGGTGGGGGCACGGCGGGTGGGAGCCGCATGGCGCATTGCGTAGGTTTTTGCGATGGGGCGCACGGTGTGGTAGAGCCATCGTGGTGGAGGAGGTCGCGGAGTCGTCGGCGCAAATGTCATGGAGTTACAATAGCAGTTTACGGAGGTTGCAGAGGTCGCGTGTGGAGGTTGGCTATCCGACGCGGGTGGGCGGGGGTTTCGTGGAGTCGGAGCTCCGTGTGCGCGGAGTCAGCGTGGATGTCGCGGAGAGAGGAGGCGGGGGGAACGGAGATGGTCTACACTATTGCCTTAATAGATAGTAGAGATTGAGTCCTTAACTAATTTTAGTTCAAAATGAATGGAAGTAGAGTTTAATCATCATCCGATCCGATGCTTAAATTTTGTAGGGTAAAATTTGGGCCTTCCTTGTTACTGTCGATTGAGTTAAGGGGCGTAAATGAGAAGGTGCATTTATGTCTGGAACCTTGGACGCAACGCACGCAATTCCGTCCTTCCCTCCAGGTGAAGAAATTCCTGTCCTTTCGGCCCGGGGCCCAGTGTAGGCCTACTTTGGCAGTAAAAACTCGTGACGACAATTCTTTCCTCCAGTGAGGCAGTCACAAGCTCACAGCGAGCCATTGGTGTGGTCCAGCCGTCCAGGCCCAGCTGTTACGGATAGAATCTACGGATGCTCCCACGGTCCCACCCCCAAAGGACTTCAGAAAAAATTCTGGCTCAGTTCACAATTTAGGTTCGGTAGGCCGTACGTTGGCGCAACCTGCTTGTTCAGGCAACTGCGATTCCTCCATCCAGAATTCCAGACCTGAATTCTAAGGATCTGCACCAATTCTACTCCGATGAAGCTTTTGACATGCCGTTGCGGTGAAGTTTGTGTGACACACACACACACACAGACCATGAGACTAGCTATTGTCTCTTCTCACCTGTCACCGTCGTCTGATGATGCAGAAAGCTAGCGCGCCGAGAGCTGGGGAGACCACTGATGGATGGGTGGATCGACGCCGAGCGTTCGTTGTCTTGCCTTCAACTCTAATCAAAGTGGCATGTATGTCGACTAGCTGCTTCCTAGCTGCTGTCCGGCTGTTGCCTGCTTGATTTTGACATGCATGGCTAAAAGGGTGACTGGTCTGTGGTTTGTGTGCGAAGGATAGATGGATGGTGCCAAGATTGTTGATTATTGCATGCATGAGCAGCCAATCGACAGACATTGGTTGCAGTGTATATACAGGTTGGAGGATTTCCGAGCTGAATTTACGTCTGACCTTTTCAATTTGTCTATTCCCTGCCGGGAAAGCTAAAGCCCGTGTAGGTGTGGGCCGTGTGGCTGGCACCTTTCGCTTTGCCGTCCATTCCATGAGACGCGATCATCAGAGGCAGAAGAGAGAGAAGTACGCAACTATTCAGTATACCCTGTGTGAGACCAAATCTGAAGGCAGCCGCACCAGCGTTCACAGCCCAATGACCCGGAAGCCTGCTTTGGCCCAATCCCGCGCTGTGCAAAGCCAAAGTGTAAAGTGCAAAGTGCAAAGTGCAAACCGAAACCCAAGTCAGTGGCAGAAACAGGCCTTATGCACTCAACTCAAGTACCGTAGGCCACGCGCGGTAAGAGTAAGACGCCTGTGGACCGAGAGAGAAACCAGCAGCAGCCAAAGCAGAGAGAGGCCACGGCCACCGCACCATGGCGACTACGGCGTTTCTACCCCGGCCAAGCTGTCGCTGCCAGGGCGCCGGTTCGCGAGCGCCAGAACAGAACGGCGGGACGCGTCAGGGTCCCTCCGGCGCGAGCCCAAGAGCAGCAGCAGGAGGAGGTGGTGGTGGAGGAAGAGGCCGAGGTGGCGAGCGTGCCGCCACCGCCGCAGGGTGCGGAGGAGCCGGAGCAGGCGAGGAAGGGGGACGCGCAGTCGCTGCCGCGGCAGCCGCTGGCGGAGAGCAAGAACATGAGCCGCGAGTACGGCGGGCAGTGGCTGAGCAGCACGACGCGGCACGTGCGCGTCTACGCGGCGTACATCGGACCCGGAGACGAACGCGTTCGACCAGACGCAGATGGACAAGCTGACGCTCATGCTGGACCCGCAGGACGAGTTCGCGTGGACCGACGAGGCCTGCCAGCTCGTCTTCAACGAGTTGCAGGACCTCGTCGAGACCACTACGAGGTAGGTAACAGTAACACTTATATTTCTCATGGACCGGTATAGATACAAGCAAGTCGAATCTCGTTTATGCCATCACAAAAACAAAGAAGAAGAAGAAGAAGAAGAAGAAGAAGAAGAAGAAGAGAAGAAGAAGAAGAAGAAGAAGAAGAAGAAGAGAAGAAGAAGAAGAAGAAGAAGAAGCGTACACTGCTGGATGTCTCCATGCATGGCTCATTTAATGCTTTATTTGGAGAACAGGGGGCCGAGCTGTCGGAGTACACTGCTGTACGACGGGGTGATCAAGTACAACATGAGGTCCAGAGTCCTCAACTTCAGCATGGGCAAGCCCCGGATCAAGTTCAACAGCAGCCAGGTCCCAGAAGCGACGAAATAGGCCGCGAATGGTTTCTCTCCATTCAGTCACTGAGCAAGACGATGTACACTCTTCAAGCTCCAGAGCGTTCCAGAATTCATATCACGCGCAGATGCCAATTCATGCCGATTCCCACATAGAATGGTTTAAGAGTACCATGCCGCGCTATTGCGTGTGAGCGTGACACATCACAAGAACGGCGAAAACTGCGCACACGGCCGTGTCATCGACTTCGACCACTATGTATCGATAGCAGTCTCGTCCTGTTGGCGCATCCAATTGTCTTGACAATGGACGTAGCACAGCCGGAGCAGCTCACACAGTCCTGCTGCGGCGTTTATTGTTGCCGTGCACGGATGGCAACCCCGTCCCCGAAGAAGATATTTCGTTGTCTACGAACGGTCCGTGGACCGGCTCCGCGTCCAAACTCCAAACTCGAAACCGAAGCGGACTGCGCGCGCGATCGTCTTCAAGCCCAGGGCATTGAGGCCAGGCCCGGCCCGTCATTCAGATCGCAGCAGCGCGTAGCTGGGCCTGGACGACCGCAACCACGCCGTCCAACCCTGCTGCTCTGCACCGCAACCACGCCGTCTCTAACCCAGTCGGTGAGCGCCACGTTGCAAGCGTGACGCGCCTGTCTACCTGCCAGGTCGGACGACGAGTAGGCACCACCGGCGTTTGGTAACCGTGCCTCAAGAAATTATAGCTATAGTTCATTTACTCGCGTGTGGTCACAAGGGATGTACAACTTTCTTTAGGATAAAAAATGTATAAAAAACTTATACACGTTTCTTAGGGTATGTACAGCTCAAAGGCATTCGATCGGTTTTTTCAAAACATGGGAGACAAAAACTGTATAATACTATCACACAGCCTATATATCATAAATACAGTTAAAATACAATATGTATAAAGAGTCGCGTATAAACAACATATCTCTTAAGCCTCCTTTGGAACAAAGGAATTTTGAAGGATTAAAACTCTATGGAAATTTTTTCCTATGTGGTCCTTTGGAACAAATGATTGAGCCGCTACAAAATTCTATAAGATTTCTATGGAATTGAGCATTGTATTGAGATTTCGTAGGATTTTTAACACGAGCATTATAGTAAAATTTTTAGGCCTCATTTGAAACATGAGGTTTACAACACGTCTCTTAAAAATTTTCTATGGAATCGAAGGTGACATGCAACTCTATTCCTACATTTTTTTTCTAACCCTATTCTTTACTAACCATCCGTTCCAAAGGAGGCTTTAACTTTTTTTTCACTTATCCCACTAGAGACACTCTCGAGATACTTTTAATTAATAGGGTCATACGTGCCCTCCACGAAGACACGCCTCTTGGCTCTATGCTCGAAAACAAAAAACAAAATTAATCAATACATTGAATTTCTTGAATGTTATTTGTCGGCGTTCCGAGACCGGGGGGTCCCTGGCCGACGAGTGAATGTCGCCGCGTGCCCCAGCCCAGATGGGTCGAGCGCGAGGGCGAGCGCGAAGGGGGAGAGCGAGGCGGCCGGAGACCGGCGTGAGAGAGGTGGGAATCCCGCGGCCCTCGTGTTCGTCCCGCGCCCAGGTCGGGTGCGCTTGCAGTAGGGGGTTACAAGCGTCCACGCGGGAGAGGGAGCGAGCGGCTCCAAGCGAGCGCCTGTTCTCGTCCTCGTCCCCGCGCGGCCAACCCTCCCTAAGAGGGCCCTGGTCCTCCCTTTTATAGGCGTAAGGAGAGGATCCAGGTGTACAATGGGGGTGTAGCAGGGTGCTACATGTCTAGCGGAGGTGAGCTAGCGCCCTAGGTACATGCCGTTGTGGCAGCCGGAGAGATCTTGGCACCCAGCTGGTGTGATGTCGTGGCCGTCGAAGGAGCGATGGAGCTTGGCGGAGGGACAGCTGTCGGAGCGGTTGAGTCCTTGCTGACGTCCTCTTGCTTCCGTAAGGGGGCTGAGAGCCGCCGCCGTCACAGAGCATGCGGGGCGCCATCATTGCCAATCTGGCGGAGCGAGCCAGATGGGACGCCGGTCTTGTTCCCTGCGGCCCGAGTCAGCTCGGGTAGGGTGATGATGGTGCCTCCTGTTGACGTGGCTGGTCTAACGCCCTAGGTTGGGCGATGTGGAAGCTCCTCCGAAGCCGAGGTCGAGTCCGAGCCCCCGGGTCGGGCGAGGCGGAGATTGCCGTATTCTGGGGCCGAGCCCAAGTCCGAGCCCTGGGTCGGGCGAGGCGGAGATCGTCGTCTTCTGGGGCCGAGCCCAAGTCCGAGCCCTGGGTCGGGCGAGGCGGAGATCGTCGTCTTCTGGGACTTAGCCCGAGTCCGAGCCCTGGGTCGGGCGGAGCGGAGTTCGCCGTCTTCCGGGACTTAGCCCGAGTCCGAGCCCTGGGTCGGGCGGAGCGGAGTTCCCCGTCTTCCGGGACTTAGCCCGAGTCCGAGCCCTGGGTCGGGCGGAGCGGAGTTCGCCGTCTTCCGGGACTTAGCCCGAGTCCGAGCCCTGGGTCGGGCGGAGTTCGCCGTCTTCCGGGACTTAGCCCGAGTCCGAGCCCTGGGTCGGGCGGAGCGGAGTTCGTCGTCTTCCCGACTTAGCCCGAGTCCGAGCCCTGGGTCGGGCGGAGCGGAGTTTGCCGTCTTCCGGGACTTAGCCGAGCCCGAGCCCTGGGTCAGGCGGAGCGGAGTTCGTCGTCTTCTGGGGTCGAGCCCAAGTCCGAGCCCTTGGTCGGGCAAAGCGGAGCTTCCTATGGTGCCTCCGGCAGGGCCTGACTGCCTGTCAGTCTCACTCTGTCCAGTGGCACTGCAGTCGGTGTGGCATAGGCGGCGCTGTCCTTATGTCAGGCCGGTCAGTGGAGCGGTGAAGTGACAGCGGTCACTTCGGCTCTGCTGGCTGGGGGGGTGCGCGCCAGGATAAGGGCGTCAGGCCACCTTTGCATTAAATGCTCCTGCGACTTGGTCGGTCGGTGTGGCGATTTGGTCAGGGTTGCTTCTTAGCGAGGCAGGGCCTCGGGCGAGCCGGGAATATGTTCGCCGCTGAAGGGGGGCCTCGGGCGAGACGGAAATCCTCCGGGGTCGGCTTGCCCTTGTCCAAGGCTAGGCTCGGGTGAGGCGTGATCGTGTCCCTCGAATGGACTGATCCCTGACTTAATCGCACCCATCAGGCCTTTGCAGCTTCGTGCTGATGGGGGTTACCAGCTGAGAATTAGGAGCCTTGAGGGTACCCCTTATTATGGTCCCCTACAGTAGCCCCCGAGCCTCGAAGGGAGTGTTTGCACTCGCTTGGAGGCTTTCGTCGCACTTTTTTGCAAGGGGACCAGCCTTTTCTCGGTTGCCTTTCTCGGTTTCACTCCTTCGAGGTCTTACTGCCTCATGTAGCGCTTCAGCTGGTCTGGTCGTTCCCTCATTCGAACTGGTCGTAGCCCAGGTGTACGGTCGGGTCCCAAGTTCTCGGGCTGGTATGTTGTCGCTGTCAACGGTTCGGCCGGAGCCGGGTTTGCGAGAGCAGCCCTCGAGCCTCTGCACAGAGTGAGAGGGCGGTCAGGGGTAGACTCGGCTTTTTTACATACGCCCCTGCGTCGCCTTTCCGCAAGGAGGAGGGGGGAGAGAGCCATGTTGCCCTCGATGGGCGCCGAACATGGTGTCTCCGATGAGCTGCAAGCGGGTAATCCGAGTGGACGTCTGTGCCCCGTTCGTTAGGGGTCAGCTAGGGGCCCAGAGGCACGCCCAAAAGTAACATGCGGGTGATCTGCCAGACCCGGTCCCCTGGCGACGGGGTCCGAGGGCTCGATGCCTCCCTCTGGTGGGATTCTGTTACAAGATCGTTCCCCGCCGGTCTCGGAAATGTCCTAGGGTACCTCAGGAGCGCAGCCCGAGCCTTGGTTATGTATCGAACGTACCCATGGTCATCCCTCGCTCCGGCGTCTGAGGGCGGCTGTGAACCCTTCGGGGGCCAGCCTTCGAACCCCTGATCAGTATTGGGCGCGGAGCCCGAGTAGCCTGAGGCGGTCGTTGAACCCTTTCGAGGGGCAGGCCTTCGAACCTCTGACCAGTAGTGGGTGTAGGGCCCACGCGATCTGAGGCGGCTGTTGAACCCTTCCGGGGGGCCAGCCTTCGAACCTCTGATCAGTAGGGGGGCTCGGAGCCTGGTTCCTTCTCGGGGAAGGATCCTTTTCGGGGTGTCCCCCTTTCCCGGTCCCTGTTGCAAGAGAGAGAAAGAGGAAAAACGGAAAAGGATATGAAATCGAACGACGCGGCGTACCTTTTTGGACGCGTTCATTTTGGCGAAGGGGAAGCGTCGCCCGCTTCTCCTGCCAGAGGCGCCGCGTGTCCCGTCGCGGAGTTAATGCAACGGGGCGAGTGGTTGGAGGGGCGACCATTGCGCGTGCGCGGAGCCGTTCGAGGAACGGATCACGGCGCGTCGTCTTCACGCCGTGGGAGAGGGTTCTCTCGCTGCCCCCGGATGGGACGTAAGCCTAGCTGGCGACGCGACCGCTGCGCCTGCTCGCCTGCCACCGCCATTACTACTGCCGGCCCACTTTTGGCCGTGTTGACCGTCGCGCCAGGCTGGTGCTGCTGGGTCGCGCGCCGGGTCGCCTCGAGTCGCGGTATTGGTTCCGCAGTCGAGGAGGTGCGGTGGTGGCGCGGGTGGCGATGCAGTTACTCACACGTAGCAACCGGCGCACCGGTTGCATGACGCGTGGGCCTGGGCCTCCATGCCGGGCGTGTTGGGAGTCGGAGGAGCGCGCCCACTTGGCGCGGTTGCATGCCGCCTGCATGGCTGCCCACCCTTTCGCCCGTTGGTCTGGGCAAAAGTGGAGGGTCGCTTGTAACGCTGGGCGGTTGTATGCACCGCGCGTGGCGGTTTGGCTTCTTCTGCCCTGAGTTGGCTTGCATGACGTGTGGGGCCCAGCCCCCGCGCTGTAGGGGAGGACCTTGGAGTGTGTTGGAGAAGACTCAACCCGTGACGGCTGGGGACGCGAGTAGGGAGAACCGCCCTTAAAAGGAGGGTGACCCCCTTGGAGGGTGACCATGCCTTCGCGCTCCCTTATGCATCGTGTCTTTCCACCTTTTAGCCCCCCGGATGGGGGAGATCCGCCGTCTTTCCGCCTCGTCGTTGGGGGAACGCAACTCCGCGGGAGTTGGTACCTTTCAGCCATCGTTCGGCTTCAAGGATTTTCATCATGCAGCCCGGCTGCACCCCTCCACCGGCGGTCACCCAAGATGGTGACCTCCAGTTTGATGGTGGGGGAAAGCGAGTCGGGCTGTGGCCTCCGCCCCTCCTTCAGCCTCAAGGATTTTCATCATCCGGGCTGAGGTGGAGGATGAGGCGAGTCGGCGGGCTGCCTCCACGTGGGTCGGTCACCCTCTTCTTCCCCTAGCGTCTGGGGAGAAGGGCATTCTCCAGCCTCGCGGAGGCTTCCTCCAGCCATGCCTAGAAAGGCAGACCGCCGCCCCTCAGCCAGGGCGCAGCATTACGTCCTCCGTCCGGACGATGGTTGCGCCGCGCACCGCGAGGGCGGCGCCCATGTTCCGGGTGGTTCCGGCGAGGGCGAAGACCTGCCGGCGCGCTTTGAGGCGTCGGCGGCCGGAGATGGCTTCTCTACCGATGAGATGGCCAACTCCGCCAGTAGCCCTAGGTCTCCGTCTCCCGGCCTGAATGGCTGGCTCTCGTCCTCGGTGGGCGAGAGTCCTTCTGCCGTAGCACCCGCCCCGAAACCGCTGCTGAAGCTGCTTCGTCGCCCGGGACGGGGGTTGTTGTCGCCGTTGCCGGATCGAGCGGTGGCGAGCCGCCCGTCGGCCCGCGATTGCTCCGTGGGTTCCCCAATCTTGTGGGGTTGTTCGTACCCGCGGAGACGGAACCGGAGTTCCGTTTGTAACGGCACCTTGAGTGCCGGTGTTTTTGTTCATTGTGGCTGTCGGGGCCTGAACATGTATGTGATTTCGGCACGGAGCCGTGTATTTTCCTCCTTTTCGAGCACTGAGACTCGCCTGTTGGTTGTCTGAACCGCTTCACCAAGCGTGAGTCGCCCCGTGTACAGGTGACGAGTGAGGTATCCGTATCCCGGAGGCGTAGGAGTTCCTCGGCTCGGTCGGCCTTGTTGTTCGAGGCTTCTCTAACTTAGTTAAAGGAACCCCTCGGCCGCTCTTCGATGAGCCGAGGCCAGGGGTAGCGGCGTCAACATGGACAGAGGCAGAGTTGGCTCGAAAAGGAAACCTGGTTGGCCGGAGCCTGGCCGGGTCGTCCGTTAGCGGGACCAACGCCGGAATTGACCAGCCGAGGCCTCGGGTCGGGCTGACGTCCTTGGAGGGTAACTGGCCGAGGCCCCGGGTGACCGGCCGAGCCGCCTGCTCGGGCCGGATTAACGTCCTTGGAGGGTAACTGGCCGAGGCCCCGGGGTGACCGGCCGAGCCGCCTGCTCGGGCCGGATTAACGTCCTTGGAGGGTAACTGGCCGAGGCCCCGGGGTGACCGGCCGAGCCGCCTGCTCGGGCCAGATTCCCAGAGAAGACCCTAGCGGCGATGGCCCGGGCGTGGTGATGACGTCGTCCTCCAGAGTGGAGATCCTCGGACCGCGTCGCCGTCCGAGGCTAGATCGGCCCTCGCCGAAGGTGTCGTCGATGCCAAGGGTGCTGCTGCTCCCTTCAGCCGTCAAGATCCGAGCCTGCAGGATCGAATTGTCTTGTAGCGTGTGTTTCCTGCGGCCGTCGAGGCCTAAACACACCCTCGTCGTGTTGTAAAGCTGCGTCTCTTTTCCTTTTATTTCGAGCATTTGAACTGTTTTGTCGGTAACAGAAATGTTTGTGCGAGCAAGAGTTGCTTCTCGCGGAAGGTGATGAGTGAGGTATCCGTATCCCGGAGGCGTAGGAGTCCCTCAGCTCGGTCGGCCTTGCCGCTTACGCGCACTCTTACCCGTCCATGGGGCTCTGTCACCGACGCAGTCGAAAAGGCTCGAAGGATCGCTTCGGCAGAAGAGCTTTCGAGCGTGAAGACTTGTTCGGTCCGCAGAATCACTTATCCGAACGTGAGTTACTTATCGCAGAAGGTGATGAGTGAGGTATCCGTATCCCGGAGGCGTAGGAGTCCTTCGGCTCGGTCAGCCTTGGCTGCTTACGTGTACTCCGTCGTTTTCAGGATCCACTTTCGAAGTAGCCAAAAAGCGCGAAAGACATTCTGGCAGAAAAGATCTTTTTTCGAGGAAAATTTCGACGCAGAGGGGGTTCCCCCCCTTTTAGCCCCCGAGGGAGGGTCGGGCTTTGCCGAGGCGAGGCCGACCCTTCCTTGATGACTAAACTTTGCGTGGGTGCGAGGTATATGATCAACTTGAAAACATCTTAAGGGTAGAAGCGACGTAGCTGTTGGATGTTCCAGGCGTTGTCGTAGACCTCGCCTTGGCTGTTGGCCAGCTTGTATGTTCCGGGCTTCAGAACCTTGGCGATGACGAATGGCCCCTCCCAGGGAGGCGTGAGCTTGTGCCGCCCTCGGGCGTCTTGTCGCAGCCGAAGCACCAGGTCGCCCACCTGGAGGTCTCGGGACCAGACCCCTCGGGCGTGGTAGCGTCGCAGGGACTGCTGGTACCGCGCCGAGTGTAGCAAGGCTTGGTCCCAAGCCTCCTCCAGCTGGTCCAGCGAGTTTTCTCGGCTGACTTGGTTGCTTTGGTCGGTGTAGGCCCTCGTCCTCGGGGAGCCGTATTCTAAGTCTGTGGGCAAGATGGCTTCGGCCCCATAGACTAGAAAGAATGGCATGAAGCCCGTGGCTCGGCTCGGCGTTGTCCTCAGACTCCAGACCACAGAGGGGAGTTCCTTCATCCATCGCTTGCCGAACTTGTTGAGGTCGTTGTAGATCCGAGGCTTGAGCCCTTGTAGAATCATGCCGTTGGCACGCTCCACCTGCCCATTCGTCATGGGATGAGCCACGGCGGCCCAGTCCACCCGGATGTGGTGATCCTCGCAGAAGTCCAGGAACTTTCTGCCGGTGAACTGGGTGCCGTTGTCGGTGATGATGGAGTTCGGGACCCCGAAGCGATGGATGATGTTGGTGAAGAACGCCACCCCGCCTGCTCGGACCTGATGCTGTTCAGGGGTCGGACCTCGATCCACTTGGAGAATTTGTCGATGGCGACCAGCAGGTGCGTGTAGCCCCCAGGTGCCTTCTGCAAGGGTCCGACGAGGTCCAGACCCCACACCGCAAAAGGCCAGGTGATGGGTATCGTCTGCAGAGCCTGACCGGGCAGATGGGTCTGCCTCGCGTAGAATTGGCACCCTTCGCAGGTGCGGACGATTCGGGTAGCGTCAGCCACCGCCGTCGGCCAGTAGAAGCCTTGCCGGAAAGCATTCCCGACAAGGGCTCGAGGCGCTGCGTGATGGCCGCAAGCCCCCGAGTGTATCTCTCGCAGGAGTTCCTGACCTTCGGCGATGGAGATGCATCGCTGGAGGATGCCTGAGGGCTGCGGTGGTAGAGCTCCTTCTCATCTCCCAGCAAGACGAACCACTTGGCGCGTCGCGCCACCCGCCGAGCCTCGGCTCGGTCGAGGGGTAGCTCTCCTCGGTGGAGATATTGCAAGTACGGGGTCTGCCAGTTTCGATTAGGCGCGACCCCGCTTCGCTTCTCCTCGACGCGCAGTGCCTCACCCTCGGGGGCCGAGGGTGCCTCGGACTGAACCGAGGGTGCCTCGGGTCGAGCCGAGGGTGCCTCGGGTTGAGCCGTGGGTGCCTCGGACTGGGCCGAGGGTACCTCGGGTTCGGACGTGTCGTCGATCTTGACGGAGGGTTGATGCAGGTCTCGGGAGAAGACGTCCGGGGGAACCGTCGTTCGCCCCGAGGCTATTTTAGCCAGCTCGTCCGCAGTCTCGTTGTAGCGCCGAGCGATGTGGTTGAGCTCGAGCCCGTAGAACTTGTCTTCTAGGCGCCGAACCTCATCGCAGTAGGCCTCCATCTTCGGGTCGCGGCAATGGGAGTTCTTCATGACTTGGTCGATGACGAGCTGCGAGTCACCACGAGCGTCGAGGCGTCAGACCCCTAGCTCGATGGCGATCCGCAACCCGTTGACCAGAGCCTCATATTCGGCCACATTGTTGGACGCCGGGAAGTGGAGGCGTAGCACGTAGCGTAGATGCTTTCCGAGGGGCGAGATGAAGAGTAGGCCTGCGCCGGCCCCTGTCTTCATCAGCGACCCGTCGAAGAACATGGTCCAGAGCTCCGGTTGGATCGGAGCCATCGGTAGCTGGGTGTCGACCCATTCAGCCACGAAGTCCGCCAAGACCTGGGACTTGATGGCTTTCCGAGGAGCGAATGAGATTGTCTCGCCCATGATCTCCATCGCCCACTTTGCAATCCTACCCGAGGCCTCTCGGCACTGGATGATCTCTCCCAGGGGGAAGGATGACACCACAGTTACCGGATGAGACTCGAAGTAGTGTCGCAGCTTCCGTCGCGTTAGGATCACCGCGTACAGCAGCTTCTGAACTTGTGGGTAGCGGATCTTGGTTTCGGATAGTACCTCGCTGACGAAGTAGACTGGCCTCTGAACGGGTAATGCATGCCCCTCTTCTTGCCTCTCGACCACAATCGCGGCGCTAACCACCTGGGTGGTCGCGGCGACGTAGACCGGGAGGGCTTCTCCGGCAGCTGGGGGCACCAAGATAGGCGCCTTTGTGAGGAGCGCCTTCAGGTTCTCGAGGGCTTCCTCGGCCTCAGGGGTCCAAGTGAAGCACTCGGCCTTCCTTAAGAGGCGGTACAGAGGTAGACCTCTTTCGCCGAGGCATGAGATGAAGCGGCTCAGAGCCACGAGGCATCCCATGACCCTCTGTACGCCTTTCAAGTCCTTGATGGGCCCCATGCTGGTAATGGCTGCGATCTTTTCCGGGTTGGCTTCGATGCCCCGCTCGGAGACGATGAACCCCAAGAGCATGCCTCGGGGCACCCCGAAGACACACTTTTCGGGATTGAGCTTGACGCCTTTCGCCTTGAGACATCGGAATGTCGTTTCAAGGTCGGAAATGAGGTCGGAGGCTTTCCTCGTCTTGACTACGATGTCATCGACGTAGGCCTCGACCGTGCGGCCAACGTGTTCGCCGAACGCATGGTTCATGCATCGTTGGTACGTCGCGCCCGCATTCCTCAAACCGAACGGCATGGTGACATAGCAGTACATGTCGAAGGGTGTGATGAAAGAAGTCGCGAGCTGGCCAGACTCTTTCATCTTGATTTGATGATACCCTGAGTAGGCATCGAGGAAAGACAGGGTTTCGCACCCAGCAGTGGAATCCACGATTTGGTCGATGCGAGGCAGAGGGTAGGGAACCTTCGGACATGCTTTGTTGAGACCAGTGTAGTCTACACACATCCGCCATTTCCCCCCTTTCTTTCTCACAAGCACAGGGTTGGCAAGCCTTCGGGATGAAATACCTCTTTGATGAACCCTGTCGCCATTAGCTTGTGAACCTCCTCGCCTATGGCTCTGCGCTTCTCCTCATCGAATCGGCGCAGCGGCTGCTTGACGGGTCAGGCTCCGGCTCGGATGTCCAGCGAGTGCTCGGCGACATCCCTCGGTACGCCGGGCATGTCCGAGGGACTCCACGCGAAAACGTCGGCGTTCGCGCGGAGAAAGTCGACGAGCACTGCTTCCTATTTGGGATCGAACCCGGAGCCGATCCAGATCTGCTTGGAGGCGTCGCCGCTGGGGTAGAGGGGGACGGACTTAACCGTCTCCGCTGGCTCAAAGTTGCCGGCGTGACGCTTCACATCTGGCACCTCCTTAGAGAGGCTCTCCAGGTCGGCAATGAGGGCCTCGGATTCGGCGAGGGCCTCGGCGTACTCCACGCACTCCATGTCGCATTCGAACGCGTGTTTGTACGTAGGGCCGACGGTGATGACCCCGTTGGGGCCCGACATCTTGAGCTTCAGGTAGGTGTAGTTGGGGACGGCCATGAACTTCGCGTAGCATGGCCTCCCCAGTACCGCGTGGTAGGTTCCTCGGAACCCGACCACCTCGAACGTCAGGGTCTCCCTTCGGAAGTTGGAGGGTGTTCCGAAGCAGACGGGAAGGTCGAGCTGTCCGAGGGGTTGGGCGCGCTTCCCGGGGATGATCCCATGGAAGGGCGCAGCGCCTGCCCGGACAGAAGACAGATCAACACGCAAGAGCCCGAGGGTCTCGGCGTAAATGATGTTGAGGCTGCTGCCTCCGTCCATGAGGACCTTGGTGAGCCTGACGTCACCGATGACGGGGTCGACGACGAGCGGGTATTTCCCTGGGCTTGGCACATGGTCGGGGTGATCGTCTCGGTCGAAGGTGATGGGCTTGTCGGACCAGTCTAGATAGACCGGCGCCGCCACCTTGACCGAGCAGACCTCCCGGCGCTCTTGCTTGCGGAGCCGAGCCGAGGCGTTCGCCGCTTGCCCACCATAGATCATGAAGCAGTCGCGGACCTCGGGGAACTCTCCTGCCTGATGATCTTCCTTCTTGTCGTCGTCGTGGGCCTTGCCACCCTCCGCGGGTGGCCCGACCCTGTGGAAGTGGCGCCGAAGCATGACGCACTCCTCAAGGGTGTGCTTGACGGGTCCCTGGTGATAGGGGCACAACTCCTTGATCATCTTGTCGAAGAGGTTGGCACCTCCGGGGGGCTTCCGAGGGTTCTTGTACTCGGCGGCGGCGACAAGGTCCACGTCGGAGGCGTCGCGTTTCGTTTGCGACTTCTTCTTGCCCTTCTTCTTGGCGCCGTGCTGAGTTGACGCCTCGGGAGTACCTTCCGATGGGCGGCCCTGGGGCTGCTTGTCCTTTCGGAAGATAGCCTCGACCGCCTCCTGGCCGGAGGCGAACTTGGTGGCGATGTCCATCAGCTCGCTCGCCCCTGGTGGGGGTCTTGCGGCCCAGCTTGCTCACCAGGTCGCGGCAGGTGGTGCCAGCGAGGAACGCGCCGATGACATCCGAGTCGGTGACGTTGGGCAGCTCGGTGCGCTGCTTCGAGAATCGTCGGATGTAGTCTCGGAGAGACTCTCCCGGCTGCTGTCGGCAGCTTCGGAGGTCCCAGGAATTCCCGGGGCGCACATACGTGCCCTGAAAATTGCCGACGAAAGCTTGGACTAGGTCGTCCCAGTTGGAGATCTGCCCCGGAGGCAGGTGCTCCAACCAGGCGCGAGCGGAGTCAGAGAGGAACAGAGGGAGGTTGCGGATGATGAGGTTGTCATCGTCCGTTCCACCCAGCTGGCAGGCCAGACGGTAGTCCGCGAGCCACAGTTCCGGTCTCGTCTCCCCCGAGTACTTTGTGATAGTAGCCGGGGGTCGGAACTAGGTCGGGAACGGCGCCCGTCGAATGGATCGGCTGAAGGCTTGCGGACCGGGTGGTTCGGGCGAGGGACTCCGATCCTCCCCGCTGTCGTAGCGTCCCCCATGCCTGGGGTGGTAGCCTCGGCGCACCCTCTCGTCGAGGTGGGCCCGTCGGTCGCGGTGGTGGTGCTCGTTGCCGAGGCGACCCGGGGCCGCAGGCGCGGTGTTGCGCGTGCGCCCGGTGTAGACCGAGGCTTCCCGCATGAATCGGGAAGTCGCAGCATGAGGTTTCGAGGGGTACCCCTGCCTTCGGGAGGCATAGCTCTCGGCCCGTCGGACCGCAGCGCCTTCCAGGAGATTCTTGAGCTCTCCCTGGATTCGCCGCCCCTCGGTGGTTGATGGCTCTGGCATCGCGCGAAGAAGCATTGCTGCTGCCGCCAGGTTCTGGCCGACCCCACTGGATGCGGGTGGTGGCCTGATCCTGACGTCGTCGGTGATGCGGCGCTGGAAGCCCTGGGGTAGATGACGTATTTCTCCGGCCGGAGGTTGGCCCGCCCATGCCTGCCCGACGTCCCGACGGATCGGCTCCAGCGCTCTTGCTCCCTCGTCGAGCCCGGCCTGCACCCCGCGGATTTGCTCGAGCTATGGGTCATGACCCCCCGCCTGAACGGGGACCACAACTAGCTCCCGTGGGATGTCAACGCGAGGCACCGGCCTAGGGAAGTCACCGTCCTTCGTCATGCCGAGATGGTTGCCTTCGGGGGGACCCCCTAGATCGACGTGGAAGCATTCACGACTTGGGCCGTGGTCCTCGTCGCCGAGGCTACGGCTACCGTCGAAACAGTCGGAAAGGCAATAGTCGCATGCGGTCATGAAGTCCCGCATGGCACTGGGGTTGCCAAGTCCAGAGAAATCCCAACAGATGCTGTGTTCGTCGTCTTCCTCGGACCCAGAGGGCCCGTAGGTCGAGACGTCCGTCAGCCGGTCCCAAGGTGACCACACACGAAACCCCAGAGAGTCTGGATTTGCCTCTACGAGAGCGCCCGCCAAAGCGAAGTCGCTAGACGGGTTGAGGCTGAAACCGAAAGACGCGGGATGGGAATCGATCGGTACCTTTTGGTCGACAGGCGGCGATAAGGTCGCGTCGGGGACTGACTGCGCCGTCGTCTCAGGTACGAGGGTGACGTCCAGCAAGCTTTTCGCGAGCGTGCTGGCGTCGTCCGCTTGCTCGGGATTGGCATGTCGCGGGGAGACGGCGCTCGCCTTCGTCTCAAACGCGAGGTCGACGCCCGGTGCGCCCCCCGTTGGGGTGCCGGGACCATCGACTCGCTCGACAGCCGACGAGGCGCTGCCTCCTGCTTGGCCTTGGTTGCCCCGCCTCCTCCTCCGTCGGCGGGGGAGAGGACAGGGTGAGCTCGAAGGTTGCTCTTCCACCACGCGGGGAAGACGTCGCCGATTCCGCCGCCGACAGGCGGGTTGTCGGCCGCCACCGTTGTTGTCGCACGGCGGTGGAAGGAGTATCATGTCGTAGCTACCGTCGAGGGATATGAACTCAAGACTCCCGAAACGGAGCACCGTCCTGGGTTGGAGAGGTTGCTGGAGACTGCCCATCTGGAGCTTGACGGGAAGCTGTTCGTCAACACGCAGCAGGCCCCTACCTGGCGCGCCAACTGTCGGCGTTCCGAGACCGGGGGGGTCCCTGGGCCGACGAGTGAATGTCGCCGCGTGCCTCAGCCCAGATGGGTCGAGCGCGAGGGCGAGCGCGAAGGGGGGAGAGCGAGGCGGCCGGAGACCGGCGTGAGAGAGGTGGGAATCCCGCGGCCCTCGTGTTCGTCCCGCGCCCAGGTCGGGTGCGCTTGTAGTAGGGGGTTACAAGCGTCCACGCGGGAGAGGGAGCGAGCGGCTCCAAGCGAGCGCCTATTCTCGTCCTCGTCCCCGCGCGGCCAACCCTCCCTAAGAGGGCCCTGGTCCTCCCTTTTATAGGCGTAAGGAGAGGATCCAGGTGTACAATGGGGGGTGTAGCAGGGTGCTACGTGTCTAGCGGAGGTGAGCTAGCGCCCTAGGTACATGCCGTTGTGGCAGCCGGAGAGATCTTGGCACCCAGCTGGTGTGATGTCGTGGCCGTCGAAGGAGCGATGGAGCTTGGCGGAGGGACAGCTGTCGGAGCGGTTGAGTCCTTGCTGACGTCCTCTTGCTTCCGTAAGGGGGCTGAGAGCCGCCGCCGTCACAGAGCATGCGGGGCGCCATCATTGCCTATCTGGCGGAGCGAGCCAGATGGGACGCCGGTCTTGTTCCCTGCGGCCCGAGTCAGCTCGGGGTAGGGTGATGATGGCGCCTCCTGTTGACGTGGCTGGTCTACGCCCTAGGTTGGGCGATGTGGAAGCTCCTCCGAAGCCGAGGTCGAGTCCGAGCCCCCGGGTCGGGCGAGGCTGAGATTGCCGTCTTCTGGGGCCGAGCCCAAGTCCGAGCCCTGGGTCGGGCGAGGCGGAGATCGTCGTCTTCTGGGGCCGAGCCCAAGTCCGAGCCCTGGGTCGGGCGAGGCGGAGATCGTCGTCTTCTGGGACTTAGCCCGAGTCCGAGCCCTGGGTCGGGCGGAGCGGAGTTCGCCGTCTTCCGGGACTTAGCCCGAGTCCGAGCCCTGGGTCGGGTGGAGCGGAGTTCGCCGTCTTCCGGGACTTAGCCCGAGTCCGAGCCCTGGGTCGGGCGGAGCGGAGTTCGCCGTCTTCCGGGACTTAGCCCGAGTCCGAGCCCTGGGTCGGGCGGAGTTCGCCGTCTTCCGGGACTTAGCCCGAGTCCGAGCCCTGGGTCGGGCGGAGCGGAGTTCGTCGTCTTCTGGGACTTAGCCCGAGTCCAAGCCCTGGGTCGGGCGGAGCGGAGTTCGCCGTCTTCCGGGACTTAGCCCGAGCCCGAGCCCTAGGTCAGGCGGAGTGGAGTTCGTCGTCTTCTGGGGCCGAGCCCAAGTCCGAGCCCTTGGTCGGGCGAAGCAGAGCTTCCTATGGTGCCTCCGGCAGGGCCTGACTGCCTGTCAGTCTCACTCTGTCCAGTGGCACTGCAGTCGGTGTGGCGTAGGCGGCGCTGTCCTTCTGTCAGGCCGGTCAGTGGAGCGGTGAAGTGACGGCGGTCACTTCGGCTCTGCTGGCTGGGGGGTGCGCGCCAGGATAAGGGCGTCAGGCCACCTTTGCATTAAATGCTCCTGCGACTTGGTCGGTCGGTGCGGCGATTTGGTCAGGGTTGCTTCTTAGCGAAGGCAGGGCCTCGGGCGAGCCGGGAATATGTTCGCCGCTGAAGGGGGGCCTCGGGCGAGACGGAAATCCTCCGGGGTCGGCTGCCCTTGTCCGAGGCTAGGCTCGGGTGAGGCGTGATCGTGTCCCTCGAATCGACTGATCCCTGACTTAATTGCACCCATCAGACCTTTGCAGCTTCGTGCTGATGGGGGTTACCAGCTGAGAATTAGGAGCCTTGAGGGTACCTCTAATTATGGTCCCCGACAGTTATAATCAATGCAATGAATGTATTAAGGCACAAGTTTTAGAAGCACTCATTGTATCCTGATGTGTTCTAGCTTTATCATATGATTAAAGTACAAGAAGCTCATAGAACGGGTCTCACGAACTAACCATTTTTAATATCTATTTTCATAAAACCAACTAGACTTTTAGAAGTGTTTTTATTGATAGAATGCACGACAACTACATATCTGGCTCGCCTACATCTAGAGATGAAAACGGGTACCAGTTTTTAGTATTTTTTTTCTTTGATAATGAATAAATATGATATAAAATATGATATGCAAATTAATATTCTTGTTTTTAGCATTGAACTTGTAAATATGTATAAAAGATAAACCTTAAAATTATCAAAAAAATTCTCAATTGATAGATACAAAATTCGGGTAACATTCGAAAACGGATACCGATACTTTTTTATATTTTTTGTTATAGGGAGCAAATAATTTATAAAATAATTTATGTAAAATTATATTCTTATATATAATATAATGTGTTTGAAAACTTAAGAAATAATATATACCGATACTTATATTTAGTTTGCGCATATAGGCGAAGATGGTTTTGTGAGTATAATATATTTTCTTTGTGGACCATGCGCCACCCTTCTATGGATCCATACATACGCTAGTGAGACAAGGAGGTAGAAAGGGATTTATAAAAAAAAAAATCTATGATGTTTTCTTTTCCTTGAGGATTGGTGAGAGTTTTTTGAGATTTTAAGAAAATAATACAAAAAATAGGATTGAGAAAGAAAATCCGCTGGAGCAGTTTTTTCTATCTCATTCTGCTACATGCCAAATTTGTAGTATAAAAAAATCATTTTTTTTTCTTAACCTGGTGGAATCCGAAGTCCAAAACTCAATTTCGCGTGAGTAGAAACATGGCGCAGGTTTGCTTCACAGGTGAGCGAATTAATATATTCCGGCCTCACGCTTCTACGCTTGACGCTATTCCTACTCCCCGTGCTCGCGTGCATGAAAGTGTTCAGGATTGGTAGATATCCATAATTCCATATCCACTACGCGCTCCCAAAAAAAAAACGAAATCCGAAATCAACAACTACGAATATTTTCCAAGTCCAGCAGCATACAAACGTCCATAGCATTAGCCGATACAGTATCGCTCCGTATGGACAAGGATCAATGCAATGGACATTGGACAAGGATCAATGCTATGATGTTTTTGGTGTACATGAAACGCCGTATCCACATACCACCGCATACCCCCATTCAGATACCACCAGCATCGACACGCAACGATACACACACAAGAAAAAACAAAATTCCCGTTTTCCTTCCAAAAGTTATTACTATAAATAAATATTAAATAATAAATGAAACTGCGCCGTCCACTGCAATACTGCATCCACAGCAGACCCAAAGTCGTGATCGGGAAGCCCATGCCCATGCACCCTGCGCGGATTATTGCCCTGCGCGGGTCCAGTTCGAACCCCAGGCCCCAGCTAGCCATCCTCTCATGCATTCAAAAAACCATAGCGGGGCGCCGGGCCGGCCACGGACCCACCACGTGCCCCTCGGCCCTGCCGGCACCACCCAGTAGTAGTCTCCCTCGCTCATCTCTATCTAACGCACGCCACGCCATCCGGGCCGTCCGCCGTTGCCAGCGCGCATCACGACGCGCCGTTTTACCTTTCCCCTCTTTTGGCTTGGCTCCATTTCTTTTCAAAAGTGGAGGCGCCTATACAAAAAGAGCCTAGCGAAGTGCCGGAAATAAAATAGAAAGAAATTAATATAATTATATATCGCTGTGGGCGGAAAATAAAGTAAGGGGGGCGAACGCGCCAAAGTGCCGAGGAACGGCGCGCGAGGAAGGGTGTGAATATCGGAGAAGGCGGAGGGGGCGAGGGTGAAACGGCACGGCGCGTCACTTGTTTCCAGCAGCCCACGGAGTCCGGCAGCCATCCAATGGTCCACCAAACAACGCTCATCCCTTCCTCCGTCTCCGCCGCCTCCTCCTCGCCTTTCCTCCACGCCGCCACCACAGCCCCGGCTCCGGGTGGAGGTTCCTGCACCCCAGCCTTCCTGCGAGGCGCCTCTGCCATGCCGTCGTACGCGCACCACCGTAGCAGCCCTCTGGTAAGAAAGACTGCCGGCCCGGGTTGCCGATAGATGATTGAGGGGGACGGGAAGAGATTCTTTGGATGGTTTTGTTTGGCTTCCTTTATTTTTTTTCTTCCTCAGAGATAAACACACACACACACACAAAGCAGAGACGGACGGACCGCCCTGCTTGCCTTCTGCTTCTGGTATTGGGGATTTGTGATTTTGACACACGGCGTGTATGCGTGTTTTTCCGGCCGGCCGGTGAAGGACGATGGCAGGATGGACGCGCTGAAGTGTAACAACAGCGTCCTGCCGGAGGAGGCCGCCGCGGACGCCGCCGGGGCGTTCGTGGAGAAAGACGGCTTCTCGGTCGAGGACCTGCTTGACCTGGAGGAGTTCGCCGAGCCTGACAAGGACGTCGCCGAACGCGAGGATGACGACGCGCCACCGGCAGCCGCCGCGGCCGAGGAGAGGTCGAAAGCGGACTCGCAGCCGTCGTCGGTCGTGAAGTACGACCTCCCTCCGCTGCTGCCGCCGCCGCCGGAGATCGTTGACCTGCCGGTGAGTTGTTTAGGCGCGCCGTCCCTTGACCGCTTCTATTCGTGTGGAAAGGCGTCGTCGTATCCACAGGGTTATCTTCGGAAACCGCGATTAATTTATGCTGCTCTTGCGTTCCCGCAGTCGCACGACGTCGAGGAGCTGGAGTGGGTCTCCCGTATCATGGACGACTCGCTCTCCGAGCTGCAGCCCCAGGCGCAGCCGAAGCCGGCCGCTGCTGTGGTCGCGTCGTCGGCAGCGCGGCCCCCTCTGGCGCAGCAGCGGCGTCCGTTCGCGCACGACGGTGCATACCGGGCGGTGGCGCCGCCGCAGGCCGGCCCGCAGCGGACGCCGACCATATGCGCGCTGTCAACGGAGGCGATTATACCGGTGAAGGCGAAGCGCAGCAAGCGGTCGCGGGGCCCCGGGTGGTCGCGGCCGGGCGCCTCGTTCCTGCCCGACTCGGCCTCGTCCTCGTCGACCACAACCACTTCCTCGTGCTCCTCGTCAGGTTGTTCCATCTCGCCGTTCCTCCGTCTGGACTCGTCCCCGTTCGGCGGGCTGGAGCTCGGCGAGGGCCTTTTCAGCTACGGCCACCTCCTGCCGCGGCCGCCGTCGAAGAAGTCCAAGCACGGTGGCAAGGGCAGCAAGCACAGGCCCAAGAAGCGCGGGCGGAAGCCGAAGCACCTCCCTCCCCACCCGTCCGCGGCCGCGTCGCAGCCCGGGCCCAGCGACCGGCGCTGCAGCCACTGTGGCGTGCAGAAGACCCCGCAGTGGCGTGCGGGCCCCGAGGGCGCCAAGACGCTGTGCAACGCGTGCGGCGTCCGCTACAAGTCGGGCCGGCTCCTCCCCGAGTACCGCCCGGCGTGCAGCCCCACGTTCGTGAGCAGCATCCACTCCAACTCCCACCGCAAGGTCCTCGAGATGCGCCGCAAGAAGGAGGGCGGCATGGTCGCCACCGCCGCGCCGGCCGTGGCGTCGTTCTAAGCTTGTGCCCACCCTGTCAGCAAATGAGCCGCAAGGAGGGCGGCGGCATGGAGGCTGGCCACGCAGCGGTGGCTGTACATCCCCCCCCCCCCCCCCCCCCCCCGGACGTAATAGCCTTGTACCGTACCTGAACTACCCTCCCTTTCCCTTGCTAGTACCGTCGTCGTAATCCCCCGGCTGGATTATTAATTAGAGTTTAGGAGTCTCGATTAGGTCAGGTTTAGCTTTGGTTCCGGTTAGGGTTCTACTGCGGCAGCAGCGGCCCAGCAACTAGCGCAGAACTTTAATTCGTAGCATTTCTAAAGGCAGTTTTTATTTCATCTTCCTTTCTCCGATCTAGATGTAGGAGTGGCTGGTGCTGGTGTTGGAATTGAGAAGGTAGAAAATGTCGCCCAAGGAAGGAGAGGGCACATTGCAGTTGGACAGGTGCATGTTGCGTGCACCCTTGGTTACGTCACATGTTGGGTTACGTCACATGTTGTGACCCGTAACGACATGAGGCTATCCGCAGCGGTTCCCTCTAAATTTTTTCCTCTATATCACTTTTTTGCGTCACATCATCAACATTTCACTCCCTATTTTTTCGTCTCCCGCAGCGGTTCCCTCTAAATACTCCCTCTATATCCCACTATAACTATAAAATATCATTTTCTATATCTACTATCAATTTTTTATCTACTAACAATTACTCGTGGACTCACAGCACAGTGTCGTAGGGGATGAACAGTGAACCCCTGGATTGAGGGGGAGAGAGAAGGGGACCGCGCACTAGGGGGCTCGGTAGAGCTGACCGTTGCAGGTGGTAGAGGGCAACTGTTGCCTCTAGCGCATGAATAGTAATAGGGGAGGGAGGATGTAGAGTGCACCATTGCAGCTAGTCTGATGTGGTTACTTACTTTAGGAGAGCGGAATGGTGACAGCCCGCCCCAGTTTAGAGCATGTTTGAATCTCGTCGGTTAAAAAATAGCATTGGATGCTAGTCAGGACTAAATTTAAACTATACAATCTAATGATATGCTAGTTAGGGCCTATTTGGAAATGCGGTTTTGAAATACTGTAATTTTGAGATACCACAGTTTACAATTGTACATGACACAAATACTATGGTATTACTTTACCACAGTAAAACCACAGTATTGCTCAAAACCGAGATATGTTTGGTTCCATTGGAAAAACAAAGTATATGTAGAGAGAAGAGAAGAAAACTGAGGTCCGGAGTGGAGTTTTGAAAACTCCAAAAATACCACGGTTTTGGGTAAACCATGGTATTTAAAACTGTGTTTTGCCTGCACAAATCAAACACCTTTTGAGTTATAATACTATAGTATCATCAAATATCGTAGTATTGTTTCAAAACTGCAAAAATACTACACTTCCAAACAGAGCCTTATTATGATTAATAGTCACTGTGTGTGCGAGGTAAAAGATGTGGGAACACCAACAAAACAACTCGTTGGAAGAAAGCTCCTCAGGGCCTGTTTGGAAATGCAGTTTTAAAATACCGTAATTTTGAGATACCACAGTTTACAATTGTACATGACACAAATACTATGGTATTAATTTACCACAGTAAAACCACAGTATTGCTCAAAACCGAGATCTGTTTGGTTTCATTGGAAAAACAAAGTATATG
This sequence comes from Zea luxurians, assembly GCA_029449295.1. Lineage (NCBI taxonomy): Eukaryota > Viridiplantae > Streptophyta > Magnoliopsida > Poales > Poaceae > Zea > Zea luxurians. Next base: position 114,133,858 of record JAOPSE010000010.1, read on the forward strand.
CAGAGAGAAGAGAAGAAAACTGAGGTACTGACTGGAGTTTCAAAAACTCCAAAAATACCACGGTTTTGGGTAAACCATGGTATTTAAAACTATGTTTTGTCTATACAAACCAAACACCTTTTGAGTTTCAATACTATAGTATCATCAAATACCATAGTATTATTTTAAAACCGCAAAAATACTACACTTCCAAACAGGGCCTTAGTCCCTTGGTTGTGCCTGCGATACCAACTGCAGCTTTGTGTAAATGGTCTCTCTACCTGGCAGAGGCATAGGAGAAATGAACATCATCATCTAGCTCTTGAAGCTCCCCTGGCCCTGTCGGCTGGTGCTAGGGATGGATTCGGATGTCTGGAGATCCGAAATATCCGTATTCGTATTCGGATAAAGCGCTAATATGGATATCCGTATTCGTATTCGATTTTAATATGGATGTTAAATAGACATATCCGAATTCGTTTCTTCTCTATCCGATTTAAGATTCGTATTCGACAACATTCGACAAAACCGTGAAATATCCGATACTATTCGTATCCGAAAGAAAAACGCACTTAATAAAATCAATTTAAACTTACTTTTATTACTAATTACTAATTACAAGTGATTTTAAACATTAAATAATATACTAAAAACTGATGTACACCATTTAAAATGTTAAAAATATTTATATCATAAACAAATGACTGTGTTAATCTTACAGTACTAGTGATATACAATGATAAATTTTAATAATATTAAAAATTCTAATTTTGAATACTACAAATATACTTAATATACAAAAAGATTATAATTAGAGTCCAAAATATAAATATTTTATTTAAAAATATGATATTCAACTAAGTTTCAACTAAATAATGTATATGTACTATTGTTCATAATTTACTTGTAATGTGATTTTTATCAACTATAAATCCATCGATAAAACAAATTAATACTTGTTATGATGCTATGTTCTAAATCAAGTAAGTATCCGAATATAAATCCGAATTCGAACTATCCGTTTTGTATTCGTATCCGATAGTATTCGTATTCGTATCCGTATTCGAATTAAAATATGGTAAATAGTGACATTCGAATTCGTTTTCATGCGTATCCGATCCGAATCCATCCCTAGCTGGTGCCATAGGACATAGGCTTCCGTGCCGGCTCGGATTTTTATTTCTTCACGCTGCATCATCGACATCGTCGCACAGCCCCTGACAATCTGCGAGATGCTCTCCTCGCCCGCTCCTGCGGCCATATACTCTCGCCCTGTCAACTGTCTGTCTGTCTTGCGGCAAGCCGGCAGCAGCAGCGGGCCAGGCCAACGGGCGGGGCATCCGCTCGACAGCACAAGCGCTCGAAATTTCCACGGAGATAGATTTTTTCTGTCTCGCACCCACTCCCACCCCATCGCTCTCAGCGACCCTGCTGAGCGGGAGTTTAGTGGTGGCACAGTCACTTGACGGACCCAGCTCGCAACTTACTTCCAACCGAACCAGGACGGTAATGGCGATTGGATTGGGGGGGGGGGGGTGGGGGTGACCACGACCCGGGCTTTTCTTATGCTGCTGACCTCGCTCGCTTCGCGATTGCACCGGTGGCGACGACTGAGGAGGTCCACCAGCCAGCCAGCCGCCCCCTGGCCTCACGCGCCGGCGCTGCGCTCCTCCACTTGGCCGGCTGCCGCAGCCCTGCCGCCGGCCGTGCCACGCTTACACGGTACCCTCATGTCTTGTTATCGTAAACAATCACGCAATTTGCTTTGCTTCGTTTCCTTTGCTTATATGCATGAGCACACAACGAACGAACCGTCCTCTTGGCCGCTGTGATAAGTGCGTGCACTGCACAGCACAGGGGATTGGAAATGGAAATTATAGACGTGCTGTGTGATGCTGTGGATTTATTATACATACATTTAAAAAAACTCATCACTATTAAAAAAATCATATGATTAAAAGTATACTGAAAATAATTATTTTTACGGGTAAAGTAACAAATTCGGTGTAAATTATTTTAACTTACTATACTGCAAAAGGATAAGTAAAAAAACTCATCACTATTACCTAGCAGAAAACACAAACAATCACTCGAAAGTACTTAAATGGTGTTTTTTTTTAATTTTTAGTAAGCAAAAAATAAACAAAAACTCACTAGAAACATTTCTATCTACAACTATCTTTAACAAGTGCTAAGAGCACCTCCAACAATATTCCAAACTGGTGTCTCAAATTGAAATATAAGGCTCTATACAGAAAAAAAAACTACTCCAACGGTGTCTCATTTTATAAGATTTGGTCAACAAAATATAGGACACCCTATCAAGTGTCTTAAATATACTACACCGTAATGAGCCGCATTATAATATACATTTAGAGCTTTACTGTTGGAGCAGACTATTATGTTAATATCATTGTTGCCCTAGATCTTACAAAATATACTCATTTTTAAATTATATGATATTTTTATAGATCACACCGTTTGAGAAACTCTAGTGACGGTAGAAAGATCAAAATCGATCCTCATATCCAAACAAGCCCTGAATGAATATGTTTTTGCAGTAAAAGCCTCGAGAAATCAGAAACGTAGTCGGCCGGGCCGACAAGTACTATGCAATACTAGCGTCGTGAGTTTTGTTTTTTGATTTTTTTTGGCGGGAGGGGGGGGGGGGGGGGGGGGGGTGCATTGTTTATGCCCGGGAATTTCGCTACGAGGAACAGGAACCGGAGGGTTGGGTTGGGTTTGGACGGATCATGAGAAGTCAGTCATGGAGCCCTGCCCAGATAAGGCGATGGATGGAAACATGCACGCTAGACGCGACGCAGCGAATCCAACACGCAACGAATCTACCTCAGTCTACTGCTGTCTGCTCCTCGGGCAGTCGTTTTTCTTTATGCTTCCTTTCGTACCCACAGTTGTTCACGTGAGCCCTCCGGCCCCGCGACATTAAAATCCTGTACAGCAACTGCACGGTCCATCAAATTGGAATCTTTACTTTTAATTTAAGCCTCATCATTTTTATAAGCTTTCACTTTTTTTATTGCAATGCTATAATAAAAAACCCTTTATTTTTTAATAGACACTATCGAACTTTCTCTCGCCCCCCTCCTTTCTTTTATGGTTTGCTGAGCTCGCTGCCCCAAGCTCGCTAGCTCGAGGGTTTCAAACGGTTTGGTTTTGAGGTACAGATGTCTAGGGCTAGACAAAAAACTCGTGACTCGGTAACTCGCTCGACTCGACTCATTAGTGACTCGACTCGACTCGAATAGTTGAAAATGAGTCACGAGTTCAGCTAACAATTTAACTCGGTTCTTAACGAGCCAAACTCGAGCTGGCCCATGAGTTACTCGTGAGCCAAACGAGTTGTACATCACTGCAATGGCCCAGCCCAGCCCACAAGGCAACCCACTCATAGGCTCACAGCTACACGGCCCACACGGCCTCAACCCCTCACGGTCGGCCTCTCGGTCACGACATGGGCGGCCTCACCACGATCCACGGGCGGCTGCAGTCCTGCTGTCCTGTAGGCAGTCCGTCGCGACGGCGCCAGTCTCCCTCCCTCACCCTCTCGGTCTCTCCCTCTCTCCCCCAAAACAGAAACCCTAGCGCCGCCGCGGTCCGTGGAGGCGTGGAGCAGAGCAGGCTGCAGCCTGCAGGCGCCGTCGCACCGGTCTTCAGCACTCTGCGGTGTTCGCGCCCGAGACTCCAGCAGTCCAGCTCCAGCACTTCGACCGTCCAGCGCCCTCGCCTTGGTCCGACCTTCGTCGTCTTCCCCGACGGTGCCCTCGCCCTCTGCCCATCGTTGGTCGGCGGCTCGCCGCCATGGAAGCCCAAGATGGCTGCTATTTTGTAAACATTTATATCTGATATTATGTGAGATTGTATGTATGGTTGTTGGATTATGGCAACTTTGATAACGAGCTGACTCATGAGTTAATCGAGTCAGACCGAGTTACCAAACGAGCCGAGCAGCTTCTCCAGCTCGTTATCATAACGAGTCGAGTCGAGTCGAGCCAGCTCGATATCCAGCCCTATAGATGTCCAAACGGGCCATTCGGCATGGATCCGGTCCGAACCCATTTCGGTCCGGTATGAATAGGGCCGGGCCAGGCACAACTCGTTGCTTCGGGCCAGGTCGTGCTGGCCACGTGCCTAGGGACATGCCCAAACTCGGCATTCACAGGGATAAATCGTGCCGGGCCGGCCCGTTCGCCCGGTGGGCCTGAGCGTACCGGGCCGACCACTGGCCCGAACCAACAGTAGAGCAGTATATAAATACATACATTTAACAGAATTAATCATATATAATAACATATTATTTACAGATATTAAGACAACATAATTCATTTGTCAATTCACAAGATAATACCATATTAATACAAATATGAAATGGTCACAGAAAATAACAGTTGGTTCACAGGATATTACACAAACACAGATATGAAATTATAATTAGGAGCTGTTAGTGCAATAGCTGCCTCATTAAAAACCTTCTTAGGTAAAAACTCACACCTCTTGAGAAAACCCTAAGAAGGAAAAAAGAGTGCAGCCCATCTCCAAAGTTTATAGGTTCATTACAGTCCATTACAGTGTACAGATCATTAATTCAATACAACTCATAAAACATGAGACTAGTAGGTTGCAAGACTAAGCATTTTCATCATCCCTAGCTGATTGTGTTGCTGGATCATCAAGCCACAGGTTGTCGTGCTCAGCTTCAAGTTCTTGTGTGTTTTCCTCCATACTGTGTTGCAGGTGAGCATCAGCAGGTTCCCATGAAAGGGAAATGTGCCCTTGGGCCATTTCTAAGTATTTTGGTGATTAAGTGTCAACACAAGTGCTTAAATGTAATTTTATGTCCATGGATGAACAAGGTGCAAATCATGAAGTAAAGGTATGTTTCTAAGTCTTAGTACATTGGTTTTGTATACTAATATACTTATCTAAGTGTTTAGAAACAGAAAGAAAAAGAAAAGAGGAGAAAAAGACTTGGCTGTGTACAGCCAAGACTCAGCTCGGTCTGGCACACCGGACTGTCTGGTGTGCACCGGACAGTGTCCGGTGCGCCAGGCTGACTCGGCGCGAACAGGCTGCTCTCGGGAATTCGCCGACGGCGTACGGCTAAAATTCACCGGACTGTCCGGTGTGCACCGGACTGTCCGGTGAGCCAACGGTCGGCCGGGCCAACGGTCGGCCGCGCAATCTGCGCGGGACACGTGGCCGAGCCAACGGCTAGAAGAAGGCACCGGACTGTCCGGTGTGCACCGGACATGTCCGGTGCGCCAACGGCTCTCAGATCTGCAACGGTCTGCAACGGTCGGCAGTGCTGTTTAAGGAAGGAAATCGGGCACCGGACAGTGTCCGGTGTGCACCGGACTGTCCGGTGCCCCCGACAACAGAAGGCAAGGATAGCCTTCCAGATTTGCTCTCAACGGCTCCTAGCTGCCTTGGGGCTATAAAAGGAGCCCCTAGGCGCATGGAGGAGTCACACAAGCAACCTTAGAGCATTCTTGATCATCCACACTCGTTCTTTGCGCATTCGTTTGTGATTCTAAGTGATTCGAGCTCCGTTCTAGTGAGAACTTTGAGATAGTCATTCGAGCTCGTTTCTTGGTCGTGTGTGTGCGCATTTCGCTGTGGATTTGTGTGTGTTGCTTCCCTCCCTTACTCTGTGCTTCTTTGTGATCATATACGTGTAAGGGCAAGAGACTCCAATTTGTGGAGATTCCTTGCAAACGGGATATTGAAAGGCAAAACAAAACACCGTGGTATTCAAGTTGGTCTTTGGACCGCTTGAGAGGGGTTGATTGCAACCCTCGTCCGTTGGGACGCCACAACGTGGAGTAGGCAAGCGTTGGTCTTGGCCGAACCACGGGATAAACCACTGTGCCATCTCTGTGTTTGATCTCTTGTGGTATTGTGTTTTGTTGAGACTCCTCTCTAGCTACTTGGCAATAATTGTGCTAACACTTAACAAGTTTTTGTGGCTTAAGTTTTAAAGTTTCACAGGATCACCTATTCACCCCCCCCTCTAGGTGCTCTCAATTGGTATCGGAGCCGTTCTCTTCACAAAGGGACTAACCGCCCGAAGAGATGGATCCTAAGGGGAAGGGTATCGTGATCAACGACAAAGAGAAGGAATCCTTCATCAACGAGCCGAAGGACGACAAGCCTACCGACTCCGGCTCGGGTCATAGACGGAAGGAAGGGAAGAAGAAGAAGACAAGGCGCATCAAGGAGATCGTCTACTACGACGACAGCGATGAATCTACTTCTTCCCAAAAGGACGAGGACCACAACGACTACGAGAGAAGAAAACCGGTTAATTCGAACTTTTCTTTTGACTACTCTCGTATTCCGCAAAGTTCAAATTCACATTTGCTCTCCATTCCACTCGGCAAGCCCCCACACTTTGATGGAGAGGACTACGGATTTTGGAGCCACAAAATGCGTAGTCACCTATTCTCTCTCCATCCTAGTATATGGGAGATTGTAGAGAGTGGAATGCACTTTGATAGTTCGGATAGTCCCATGTTCATTAATGAACAAATTCATAAGAATGCACAAGCTACTACTGTTCTTCTAGCTTCTTTGTGCAGGGATGAATACCATAAAGTAAGCGGCTTGGATAACGCCAAGCAGATCTGGGACACCCTCAAGATTTCTCATGAGGGGAACGACGTCACCTTGCTCACCAAGATGGAGTTGGTGGAGGGAGAGCTTGGACGGTTCGCGATGATAAGAGGCGAGGAGCCGACGCAAACATACAACCGGCTCAAGACCCTTATCAACAAGATAAGGAGCTACGGGAGCACGCGATGGACGGACCACGACGTCGTCCGCCTAATGCTAAGGTCATTTACCGTTCTTGATCCTCATTTGGTGAACAATATACGTGAAAATCCCAGGTACACCAAGATGTCGCCCGAAGAAGTTCTTGGGAAATTCGTTAGCGGGCGAATGATGATCAAGGAGGCGAGGTACGTGGACGACGCCTTGAATGGACCGATCAACGAGCCGCAACCTTTTGCTCTCAAGGCAACGAGGAGCAAGGAGGCACTACCGAGCAAGGTGGTGCAAGTTGAGGCGGCCGGGCTAAATAATGAGGAGATGGCCCTCATCATTAAGCGCTTCAAGACGGCGCTTAAGGGTCGCAAGGGACAGCCAAGCAAGACCAAGACAAAGGAGAAGCGCTCGTGCTTCAAATGTGGTAAGATTGGTCATTTCATTGCTAACTGTCCCGATAATGAAAGTGACCAGGAAAAGGGGAACAAAAGGAAGAAGAAGAAACATTACAAGAAGGCCAAGGGCGAGGCACATATCGGAAAGGAGTGGGATTCGGATTGCTCCTCCTCCGACTCCGACAATGAAGGACTCGCCGCCACCGCCTTCAACAAGTCGTCCCTCTTCCCCAACGAGCGTCACACTTGCCTCATGGCAAGGGAAAAGAAAGTAAGCACTCATGATACTAGTACTTATGCTTCTTCAAGTGAGGATGAGTCTAGTGATGATGATGAGATAGATTACTCATGCTTATTCAAGGGATTAGATAGATCTAAAATTAATAAGATTAATGAGTTGATTGATGCTTTGAATGACAAGAATAGATTACTAGAAAAACAAGAGGATCTTTTATATGAGGAGCATGATAAATTTGTTAGTGCACAAAATTCTCTTGCTCTAGAAATTAAAAGAAATGAGATGCTTTCTAGTGAATTATCTACTTGTCATGAAACTATCTCTACTTTAAAAGGTGTTAACAATGATTTAAATGCTAAACTAGTAGAAACAAATAAATCTAACTCTTGTGTTGAACATGTTGAAATTTGTACTAGGTGTAAGGATGTTGATATTAATGCTTGTTGTGAACACCTAGTTTCAATTTCCAAACTAAGTGATGAATTGGCTAGTCTTAATGCCCAACTTAAGACTAGCAAAAGTGAATTTGATAAGTTAAAATTTGCAAGGGATGCCTATACAATTGGAAGACATCCCTCAATTAAGGATGGTCTTGGCTTCAAGAGAGAGACCAAGAACTTAACAAGCCATAAGGCTCCCATTCCCGCCAAGGAGAAAGGGAAGGCCCCTATGGCCAGTAGCGCTAAAAAGAACCATGCTTTTATGTATAATGATAGGAGACATGCTAGAAATGCTTATAATGATTTTGATTCACATGTTTATGATTCTCATGCCATGTTTGCTTCTAGTTCTTCCTATAAGCATGATAGAGATATGTGTAGGAGAAATGTTGTGCATATGCCTAGGAGAAATTTTGCTCATGTTCCTAGAAAAGTTGTGAACAAACCTTCTACCATTTATTATGCTTGCAATGCTCCCTTTGCTATTTGTAGAAAGGGTAAGAAGGTAATTGCTAGGAAGTTAGGGGCAAGATGCAAGGGAGATAAAACTTGCATTTGGGTCCCTAAGGATATTTGTGCTAACCTTGCAGGACCCAACATGAGTTGGGTACCTAAGACCCAAGCCTAAATTTGCCTTGCAGGTTTATGCATCCGGGGGTTCAAGCTGGATTATCGACAGCGGATGCACAAACCATATGACGGGGGAGAAGAAGATGTTCACCTCCTACGTCAAAAATAAGGATTCCCAAGATTCAATTATATTCGGTGATGGGAATCAAGGCAAGGTAAAAGGGTTAGGTAAAATTGCAATTTCTAATGAGCACTCAATCTCAAATGTGTTTTTAGTTGAGTCTCTTGGTTACAATTTGCTATCTGTTAGTCAACTGTGCAATATGGGATATAATTGTTTATTTACAAATGTAGATGTGTCTGTCTTTAGAAGATGTGATGGTTCACTAGCTTTTAAGGGTGTACTAGACGGCAAGCTTTACTTAGTTGATTTTGCAAAAGAAGAGGCCGGTCTAGATGCATGCTTAATGGCTAAGACTTGCATGGGCTGGCTGTGGCATCGCCGCTTAGCACATGTGGGGATGAAGAACCTCCACAAGCTTTTAAAGGGAGAACACGTGATAGGTCTAACAAATGTTTATTTCGAAAAAGATAGACCTTGTGCAGCTTGTCAAGCAGGTAAACAAGTGGGAGGAGCACATCACAGCAAGAATGTGATGACCACGTCAAGACCTCTGGAGCTGCTGCATATGGACCTCTTCGGACCCGTCGCCTATCTAAGCATAGGAGGAAGTAAGTATGGTCTAGTTATTGTTGATGACTTTTCCCGCTTCACTTGGGTGTTCTTTTTGCAGGATAAGTCTGAAACCCAAGGGACCCTCAAGCGCTTCCTCAGGAGAGCTCAAAATGAGTTTGAGCTCAAGGTGAAGAAGATAAGGAGCGACAACGGGTCCGAGTTCAAGAACCTTCAAGTGGAGGAGTTTCTTGAGGAGGAAGGGATCAAGCACGAGTTCTCCGCTCCCTACACACCACAGCAAAATGGTGTGGTAGAGAGGAAGAACAGGACGCTAATCGATATGGCGAGGACGATGCTTGGAGAGTTCAAGACCCCCGAGTGTTTTTGGTCGGAAGCTGTGAACACGGCTTGCCACGCCATCAACAGGGTCTATCTTCATCGACTCCTCAAGAAGACTTCGTATGAGCTACTAACCGGTAACAAACCCAATGTATCGTACTTTCGTGTATTTGGGAGCAAGTGCTACATTCTAGTGAAGAAGAGTAGAAATTCTAAGTTTGCTCCCAAAGCTGTAGAAGGGTTTTTATTAGGTTAAGATTCAAATACAAAGGCGTATAGGGTCTTCAACAAATCATCGGGTTTGGTTGAAGTCTCTACCGACGTTGTATTTGATGAGACTAATGGCTCTCCAAGAGAGCAAGTTGTTGATTGTGATGATGTAGATGAAGAAGATGTTCCGACGGCCGCTATACGAACCATGGCGATTGGAGAAGTGCGGCCACAGGAACAAGATGAACGAGATCAACCTTCTTCCTCAACAACGGTGCATCCCCCAACTCAAGACGATGAACAGGTTCATCAAAAGGAGGCGTGTGATCAAGGGGGAGCACAAGATGATCATGTGATGGAGGAAGAAGCGCAACCGGCACCTCCAACCCAAGTTCGAGCGATGATTCAAAGGGATCATCCCGTCGACCAAATTCTGGGTGACATTAGCAAGGGAGTAACTACTCGGTCTCGACTAGTTAATTTTTGTGAACATTACTCTTTTGTCTCCTCTATTGAGCCTTTCAGGGTAGAGGAGGCCTTGCTAGATCTGGACTGGGTGTTGGCAATGCAGGAGGAACTCAACAACTTCAAGCGCAATGAAGTTTGGACGCTGGTGCCTCGTCCCAAGCAAAATGTTGTGGGAACCAAGTGGGTGTTCCGCAACAAACAGGACGAGCACGGGGTGGTGACAAGGAACAAGGCTCGACTTGTGGCAAAAGGTTATGCCCAAGTCGCAGGTTTGGACTTTGAGGAGACTTTTGCTCCTGTGGCTAGGCTAGAGTCCATTCGTATCCTACTAGCATATGCCGCTCACCATTCTTTCAGGTTGTACCAAATGGATGTGAAGAGCGCTTTCCTCAACGGGCCAATAAAGGAGGAGGTGTACGTAGAGCAACCCCCTGGCTTCGAGGATGAGCGGTACCCCGACCACGTGTGTAAGCTCTCTAAGGCGCTCTATGGACTTAAACAAGCCCCAAGAGCATGGTATGAATGCCTTAGAGATTTCTTAATTGCTAATGCTTTCAAGGTTGGGAAAGCCGATCCAACTCTTTTCACTAAGACTTGTGATGGTGATTTGTTTGTGTGCCAAATTTATGTCGATGACATAATATTTGGTTCTACTAACCAAAAGTCTTGTGAAGAGTTTAGCAGGGTGATGACGCAGAAATTCGAGATGTCGATGATGGGCGAGTTGAACTACTTCCTTGGGTTCCAACTGAAGCAACTCAAGGACGGCACCTTCATCTCCCAAACGAAGTACACGCAAGATCTGCTAAAGAGGTTTGGGATGAAGGACGCCAAGCCCGCAAAGACGCCGATGGGAACCGACGGACACACCGACCTCAACAAAGGAGGTAAGTCCGTTGATCAAAAAGCATACCGGTCCATGATAGGTTCTTTGCTTTATTTATGTGCTAGTAGACCGGATATTATGCTTAGTGTATGCATGTGTGCTAGATTTCAATCCGATCCTAAGGAGTGTCACTTAGTGGCAGTGAAGCGAATTCTTAGATATTTAGTCGCTACGCCTTGCTTCGGGATCTGGTATCCAAAGGGGTCTAACTTTGACTTGATTGGGTACTCAGATTCCGACTATGCTGGATGTAAGGTCGATAGGAAGAGTACATCAGGGACGTGCCAATTCTTAGGAAGGTCCCTGGTGTCATGGAACTCTAAGAAACAAACCTCCGTTGCCCTATCCACCGCTGAGGCCGAGTATGTTGCCGCAGGACAGTGTTGCGCGCAACTACTTTGGATGAGGCAAACCCTCCGGGACTTTGGCTACAATCTGAGCAAAGTCCCACTCCTATGTGACAATGAGAGTGCTATCCGAATAGCGGAAAATCCTGTTGAGCACAGCCGCACAAAGCACATAGACATCCGGCATCACTTTTTGAGAGACCACCAGCAAAAGGGAGATATCGAAGTGTTTTATGTTAGCACCGAGAACCAGCTAGCCGATATCTTTACCAAGCCTTTAGATGAGAAGACCTTTTGCAGGTTGCGTAGTGAGCTCAATATCTTAGATTCGCGGAACTTGGATTGAAATGTAGCATACATGTGTTTATGCCTTTGATCATGTTCATTCTGCATTTTGTTGCTTATTATGGTGCTCAAGTTGTACAAACACTCCCTGGACCTCACAAGTCCGTTGCAAAGTGATGCACATGTTTAGGGGGAGATGTGTTACAACTTGACCATTTGAGACTAACCATATGCTTGAGTTTGCTTGATTTAGTCTCGAAGGAGAATTGAAAGGGAAAAGGTGGACTTGGACCATGAAAGACTTCCACTGCACTCCGATGAGAGGGTAACTTATTCCAAGTCCATCTCATGAACTCTTATTGCCATTTGCTCTAAATTGAAGATTTTGGTGAGGCAATAGGGTTAAAGGGCCAAGATTGATCCCGTTTTGGTGCTTAATGCCAAAGGGGGAGAAAATAAAGGCCAAAGCAAAAATGGATCAGCTACCACTTGAGAGATTTTGAAAATAGTAGAATAGAGTTTTTGGTTTGTCAAAACCCTTTTGTTGTCTCTCTTATCAAAAGTTGGCTTCGTGTGGGGAGAAGTAGTGATTATGGGAAAAAGGGGGGAGTTTTTGAAATCTTTGATCAATCTCTTTTGGAATGACTCTCTTTATGCTTCAACATGAGTGTTTGACTTAGAGATAGAGATTTGAGTTTGATTTGCAAAAACAAACCAAGTGGTGGCATAGAGTGATCCATATATGTCAAAAATGAATCAAAATAATTTGAGTTCTTATTTGAAGTGAGTTTGCACTTGTTCTAGTTGCTTTATGTTGTGTTGGCATAAATCACCAAAAAGGGGGAGATTGAAAGGGAAATGTGCCCTTGGGCCATTTCTAAGTATTTTGGTGATTAAGTGTCAACACAAGTGCTTAAATGTAATTTTATGTCCATGGATGAACAAGGTGCAAATCATGAAGTAAAGGTATGTTTCTAAGTCTTAGTACATTGGTTTTGTATACTAATATACTTATCTAAGTGTTTAGAAACAGAAAGAAAAAGAAAAGAGGAGAAAAAGACTTGGCTGTGTACAGCCAAGACTCAGCTCGGTCTGGCACACCGGACTGTCTGGTGTGCACCGGACAGTGTCCGGTGCGCCAGGCTGACTCGGCGCGAACAGGCTGCTCTCGGGAATTCGCCGACGGCGTACGGCTAAAATTCACCGGACTGTCCGGTGTGCACCGGACTGTCCGGTGAGCCAACGGTCGGCCGGGCCAACGGTCGGCCGCGCAATCTGCGCGGGACACGTGGCCGAGCCAACGGCTAGAAGAAGGCACCGGACTGTCCGGTGTGCACCGGACATGTCCGGTGCGCCAACGGCTCTCAGATCTGCAACGGTCTGCAACGGTCGGCAGTGCTGTTTAAGGAAGGAAATCGGGCACCGGACAGTGTCCGGTGTGCACCGGACTGTCCGGTGCCCCCGACAACAGAAGGCAAGGATAGCCTTCCAGATTTGCTCTCAACGGCTCCTAGCTGCCTTGGGGCTATAAAAGGAGCCCCTAGGCGCATGGAGGAGTCACACAAGCAACCTTAGAGCATTCTTGATCATCCACACTCGTTCTTTGCGCATTCGTTTGTGATTCTAAGTGATTCGAGCTCCGTTCTAGTGAGAACTTTGAGATAGTCATTCGAGCTCGTTTCTTGGTCGTGTGTGTGCGCATTTCGCTGTGGATTTGTGTGTGTTGCTTCCCTCCCTTACTCTGTGCTTCTTTGTGATCATATACGTGTAAGGGCAAGAGACTCCAATTTGTGGAGATTCCTTGCAAACGGGATATTGAAAGGCAAAACAAAACACCGTGGTATTCAAGTTGGTCTTTGGACCGCTTGAGAGGGGTTGATTGCAACCCTCGTCCGTTGGGACGCCACAACGTGGAGTAGGCAAGCGTTGGTCTTGGCCGAACCACGGGATAAACCACTGTGTCATCTCTGTGTTTGATCTCTTGTGGTATTGTGTTTTGTTGAGACTCCTCTCTAGCTACTTGGCAATAATTGTGCTAACACTTAACAAGTTTTTGTGGCTTAAGTTTTAAAGTTTCACAGGATCACCTATTCACCCCCCCCTCTAGGTGCTCTCATCCCAATCTTTGATGCAGGATAATATCTCTACCATATCAGGAGCTAGACGACGTCGACACTCTTCAATCACCCTGCCAGCAAGACTAAAGGTAGACTCAGAGGAAATAGTAGATGCTGGCACTATCAAGACATCTTTAGATAGTAGTGAAAGAATATGATAAGTTAACTTATGCTGATGCCACCAAGAAAGGACATTGAAGTCCTCATCAAACTCAGTGATAGTATCATTGTCTAAGTAGGAAGCTAACTCAGATGTAGATGCAACAGTACAGATAGCTTGAGGGGTTGAAGAAGAACCTGATCTCCTTCCCAGAGGAGTAGAGAACTCACCATCAAGATCATCATCACCATAAATATCATCCTATGCCATTTTTTCTTACCAGATAGGTGATATGATGGTTGGTGGGCGCCACGCATGCGTGTGTCACCAAATTTGGTCTCATATAACTGAAATACCTTGGTTAGCTTAGTACGAACATCAAATGGAAGCCTAGAGTAATCAGTACCAGTTAAACTAGATAACTTGATAAGGACTTTGTTAAAACCCCTCATTTTAGCTCTAGGATCCAAAATAAATGCAACTGCATATAAAATTGGAATGTCTCTCCAGTACTTCAAGAATTTATCTTTCATAGGAACAACAACACACCTTAGAAATATATCATTCTCAAATGCATTTAGATGTCTAGCTATCCTCAGAATGTGATGCAACATTAAAGTAGTAGTAGGATAGTAGACACCAGACAATGCAACAGTTGATTCATAAAACAATTCTAAGAAAGATAACACTTTTTCAGCAATTGCCCAATGATTATCAGTGAGTATAGGACTCCCATCCTCATTCAAAGGATACTGAGTTTTGATAAAAACAGAGAAGGTGGACTTGTGTGGTAAAAGTGTTTAATCATTAAATAGGTAGAGTTCCATCTAACATCCATGTCAACACCAAATTTACGAGGGGGAATAGCCATACTCATACAATAGCTTTTGTATGCAGCTATACGTTGGTTGGATGCATTTAAAAATGTTATAGCAGTTCTGAAGTCATCAAGATATGTTCTGATAGGATCCAAACTACCTTTAACAATTAGATTAATAACATGACATTAACAACGTTGATGCAAAAACATAGTAGACAATTCATCATCAGATGGATCAGTACCAAGGCTACTATCAGGAACAGGTACACCAAGGTAACCGCACAAGAAAGGTCTTAGAAATTTCATGGCAACATTATTTGAGGAAGCATTATCCAAAGTTATAGCAAACACTTTTTCAGTTAAACTATACTCATCAATAACAATAGCTACAAGATTAGCAATGTTAACACCACTATGCTTACCATCAATGAGCCGAACTGCAAGCAATCTTTTTTCTAATTCCCACTTAGAATTAACAAAATGAGCTACTATGCTTAAGTAATCCTCCTTTGCCTTGCGAGGCAAAATATAAGATGTAAGAGAAATAGAACCAACATCATTTTGAAAAGTTCCAATTAAGTTCACCATACGTTCATTATAAAATTTAACCATGTCCCTAACAGTGGTCTGTCTAGAAACATGCACAAATCTAGGGTTATGAGAACGATTGATATAACATTGAAAAGCAGGAGTAGAACCATGCCATAAAGGAAGGTCATCTCTAGCAATCAAACGACACAGTTCAGTCCTAGCAATAGAAGCGGAGTACTCCCAACGTTGCAAAGTACCGTCAACATTGTACTTAAGCACAGATTGGACTTGCCCAGAGCGTTCATGTGCTTTCTTAGCAGGGCAATTATGACGAAGCAAATGACCAGTACCAGAAGTAGATCAAGCAGTAAGTGTTTGCTTACAGTGCTTGCAACGAGCAGCATACCTGACTTTCTTGCCATTCACAATCTTAGTCAATTCATCAAAGTCATTCCAGCACTTGGACCTTTTCTTCATGTTGCTACCACTAGCATCAGGATCAGCAGCCTGATCAGGATTAGGGACTGCTGCTGGCGGGCTAGTGGATCCGGTGCCAATGCCAATTTGAGAGCCGGCAACAGTATCAACCTCAATAGGATCTCCATGGGTGTCACCAAACCCCAGGAAGTACCTAGCATCCTGCGCCTCATTGTGGTCCTGAAGCCGGCCCTCCTCCTCCTCTGCAGTCGTGTCAAGGTCCATGACCCTAACTTCGACCAAGAGCCTGAGGAGCTTTAAACCGGCTAGAACTGTCGCCTCCGGTTCCTCAACGACCGCAATGCACCAAAAATACAATTAAACTAAATTATACAAAGAGGATGGATGCACAGTAGACGAGTAGAGATGGACCTTTCAAAGCCGGAGCACCAGAGACGACGACAAAGAGGCTGGTTGCTAGCTGGGAGGATTACTATGCTTAAGTACAAATGTACAATGCTCGTTACTAGAGACCTCGGCAATACTGGATCTGGTTCTCCTAGCCGGGCCGCCCTGAGCCGCCGCCGGGTCGTGACGTCGTAGCTTCCGCTGACAGCAGCTCCCAGCCGTGCCACGGCGGCGAGCTCGCGCTGCCACACGATGGGCAGGAGCGGGCGGTCGGCGATGTCCTCCTGTAGGGTGGCGAGCCGGTCCGACAGGGCGTTCTCCTGGTGGCTGGTGCACCATCCGGCTGTGGTCAGTGGAGGTCGTTGATGCGCACCAGCTGCGCGGACGTGATACCCAGGGCTCCGACCGGGATGACGCCGTTGCTGAGGCCGCCGAACAGGACGGCACGACACACCAAAGAGTCTCAAAGACGGAGAACCAGAGCCGGACATCCGGTATTGTCGAGGTCGGAGGAATGGACGAAGGAGGAGGAGTGGAGGCGCCGAGATAAACAAAGTAACAAACCTTGCACCGGAGGAATGGACGAAGGAGGAGGAGTGGAGGACGGAGCACCACAGCCGCTGTAGCGTCGAGGTCGGGACTCGGGAGTCGCCGAGCCGATGGGGGAAAACGACGGCGCCGCCGCCAGAGACCGAGAGGCGACGAGAGGGGAATCGGGTTCGGGGATAGGGTTTGCGAGATTGCAAGACTGCGAGACGGCGGCAGTGCGACTGGGTGTTTGTTTGTGGCCGGGGTCACGACGAATTGGGCTTGGGCCTGCGGTAGTGCGGCCCCGTGGGAGTGCGGGTGGGCTGAACGCTAGTGAATTTGACTTGTGAAATACGCGGGCCGCCGTCGTGTCGACCCATATATCGTGCCGGACCGGGCCAAAGCACGCGGACCACCGTAGCTGCCCATACCCAGCACGTTAAACGGGTCGTGCCGGCCCGGACCCGTAACCAACCGTGCCGGGCCGTGTTTGGACCGGGCTAAATTCGTGTCGTGCCACGGGCCAAACGGGCGGCCCATACTGTTTAGACATCTATATTTTGAGGTTCCCCGTTGTAAATACCTTTAGACTGACCCACTAGTAAACATATATTTCACGGTCTATAATATCAAAACTGTGTTTTACACATCTACTTTATTCATACCGGCGAATTCAAACAACTTGCTATGTACTCAACGAACCGCAGCCTGGCAGCCGGCAGGAGTACGGATGGTACATTTGATGCGTCGAGACAGTGTACCCGTTGAAAAATGAAGACGCCAATTGCAGAGCCCACATCAGTACTCGAAAATATACTCCCTTTATTCTAAAAAGTATAAAATACCTTAGCTTTTCTACATATTGTTTATAAAAAAACCAAAACATGCTATAACTAAAACGAAATAAGTATAATTATAACTTGTTACCGAGTCAAATCATATTATTTTTTTATCAATTCCATAAATATAATTTAATGCATATATTGTATATAAGTATCATTACATTCTTTTTATCAAATTGGGTTTGATATATTATATCTATTTGAGGTCATAAATGTTAGTCTAAAAGAAGATAAATCTAAGATTATATCTTTTCAGGACCGAGAAAAAAAAACCTATTTGCATCATTGCCCCCTAGTTTTAAGGATAAAACCAAGTGCATGCTATATGTGTACCCATAGATCAGCCACAGACATATAGAGACAATTTATAGAGGATATAATTCATAGAATCTTATTACATCACGATTATTTTTCTTTTCAAGAATACCAAACGTATTAGTGGGAACATGAAAGATTACTAGCTCTCCAGTGAACACCCACCATACTCCACACGGAACGTTGTCTAGTTGACACAAGATTAAAAGCATCACAATCTGTTACCCATCCGAGTTTCCCCCCAAAAAAAACTGAATTATTCAAGTGTAAGCACAAATTATACTTAACAATTATAACATGGGGGCGGTATATGAGGCTCAAAAAGAATTAACACAGGCTAAGTGTGATAAGCAGTTTAATAAGTCAAACTTTTAACAACATATGACGTTTAGTTATGCTTAAACAAGTGGAAACCTTATGATCAATATATATAAGCATTGTTCATCATACTAACTATCGTCATAAACTAGTCACCACTATTCCGTAATTTTTCTGAGGCACCCCATAAGAGTGGTCACGAGTGAGATGTCACTTTAACACTCATCAGTGGTGGTACACTTTAACCAAGAGCCGTGAATTACCTTATATATGATATCCTGACTTAAAGCTTAATAAGATTGATAGAGTACTTATACAATAAGTTGTACTTGTTTTTTCAGAAGTCTATTTAAAAAAAATATGGTTAAAATTTGGAAAGGGCAATTCTTTAAAGTGAATGCTGAGTACAATCCCTTCCTTGTTGCATCGGTAACACATAGGACAATCAATACAAAGGAGATAAAAACCCTACCCTCCGTGCATAGGACCGGCGGTATGTACACCTAAGTCATTTGTCCAAACAAGTGGGCTCGTCCTTGGTGCTGACGATCCATTCGTCATTATCACGAGAGATAATATAGTTGGCCACCATTGATTCCTCCATTGAGCATCTCTGGACCACACAGTTGTCGCCCGCCGTGAGTTTCAAAACGGCCTCGACTCCTCTAGAAAAGCCCTCAAACGCACACATATTTAGGGGGTGTTTGGTTGCTCCGGCTAAAGTTTAGCTCGGGTCACATCAAGCGTTTGACTTTTAAATATGAGTATGAAATATAGACCCAACCAACTGGACTAGATTCGTCTCGTCTTTTAATTTTCGGCTGATAAATTAGTTTTATAATCCGACTACATTTAATACCCGGAACGGAGGTTAAAACATTCGATGGGACAGGAGCTAAATTTTAGTGGGGTGTAACCAAACACCCCCTTATTTTGGATGGACTCTTACACGAAGGTGCCCATTCCTTAATTCCTTATTTTTTGTGCCGAAGAGTCTGTAACCTGCAAATGTCTAGTTCCCTTCCTATATGGGTAGCTAAGACTCTCTTCAATGGTTCCCGCCAGCATTCCCCTCCCCTTCCCCTTGCTGTGGTGGCTACAGGGATACCCCTTCCCTACATCGCTGCCCCCTTCCCCTCATTCTACGTAGCGAACATCGTTTCTCTCTCCTCAGATGTAGAGGAACACTGTTTATCCCCTACGGCACTGTGCTGTGGGTCCACGAGTAATTGTTAGTAGATAAAAAATTGATAGTAGATATAGAAAATGATATTTTATAGTTGTAGTGAGGTATATGGGGAGTATTTAGGGAGAACCGCTGCAGGAGATGAAAAAATAGGGGGTGAAATTTTGATGATGTGACGCAAAAAAGTGATATAGAGGAGAAAATTTAGGGGTAACCGTTGAACACAGTCTAAGCTACTCCCTCCGTTTCTTTTTATATGTCGCTGGATAGTGCAATTTTGCACTATCCAGCGACATATAAAAAGAAACGGAGGGAGTAGCAGACAACAGTGATGAAGACTGACAGCAACCCGTCCGTCGGAGAGAAAACTGAAAACCGGCAGCCATGGGCCCATGGGTGATGAGAGTCCCCTTCTGGTGGACGAACGGCGTAAGGCTATCCGCACTCATACTACTCTAAATTTTTACTCTAAAAGGAATATTCTATCCCCGTCAGCAAGATTATCTACTCTATACCACAATCCTCTGCAGTCATGTTTACTCTATATCTCAACTCTATACCAACTACTACATAATCGCTCCGCTGCATGCGCCCGTACTGCCACGTCGGCTGCTGCACCGCCTTGCCCGTGCGTCAGAGCCCACACACGTACTGCCGTGTCGGAGCTCCGTACGACGCTGGAAGTAAGGTTTCCCTGCTATCTCTAAATTTTAAAGTACCCGACAGAGTACATGGCTGCAGCAAATTTTTACTGTATACCGAACTCTATATCGATAGCGTAGGGGATACAGCTAGTAACTGCGGACAGCCTAAGCACTTGAGCATTTCAAATGCTTTGACAAACTGCGTCGCAATGTCCAGTATCTTAAACAGAGCCAGAGCGAGCGTCCGGGAAACATTCGGATTTCGGAATGGCTTTGCACAATTCGAGCCAATTCAGAGGTGGTCGATCGTACTCGAACACTGCTCTGTACGTCACCGAAACGATTGCGTGAAGCAGGCAGTTTCGTTTGGTAGTAGGAAGCAGCTCCCTCCTGAAACGAAAACGAGAGACGACGTAGTACCGCTTCCAGATCTTCCAACCATTGATCTGAACCAGCTAAGATACTTCTGGACTCGTAGTTCCACATGACATGGCATTTGCGGAGAAAGATATGCTGGACAACACAACGCCACCGAAACCCTAGTACTCCTGGAAGAACAAAGGTAGCGCTAGCGCTGCCCTGCTCTCCTCTCCTCTCTCTCTCTGTCTTATCATATCCTGCGTTCGTCTGTCCCTCGATGCAGTTCATTGCGGTTGGCACTCACCCCACCCTGCATCCTAACCAACGCAACGAGTCGTAACAGAACGCGAAAGCGAGCCGCGTGCACCACCAGTGCGGGCAGCTCTCCTTCTCACCACCCTCCGGATCCCGTCCATGTGGGAGTTGGAATGATGGGTGTGCCATCCGAAAAGCGCGACAGCCGACATCCGGCCGAGGCTATAGCGCTGCCAAGTTGCACCGACGCGCGGCGGCTAGCTCACTATTACACTGAGGTCACGGCGGCCTGGCCTGGTCGCCGTGCGTATGTATGCCTGCTGCGGACGGCAGTGCCACCGGGGCACGGAGGAGCGGTTGCCATCGTGATGTAGATGTACTTCCGGCCGGTTGCCTGTTGACGCCTTTTCGGAGCGCCAAACACTCAACAAGAACTGTGGCGGTGCCTTCTGTACAGGGGCGGACGGTCCGCACGCAGGGGCCGGACGGTCCGCGGCCTGGTGCGAGACGCGGTGGTGCTCTCTGCGCAAGGGCGGACTGTCCGCGGCCTGGGGCCGGACGGTCCGCGGCCTGGTGCGCGGCTAGGGCTCCTGCCTGACGGCCGGACGGTCCGCGCCCTGGGGCCGGACGGTCCGCGCGTACGCAGGGACGGCGGAAGATCGCCGACGGCGCCTGGATCTCGCTCCCGGGAGGGACCCCGTCGGGGAGTAGAGATCACAGGTTGTGTCTAGGCTCGGGTAGACCGACCTAGACTCCTCTAATCGACGTAGAGTCGAGGAGAGGCGGAGAATTTGGGGATTGGAAGACTAAACCTAAACTAGACTAGAACTACTCCTAGGATAAAATGCGAAATAGAAGTTGTATTGATTCGATTGATGATTACAAATCGGCCGTATACCTCTCTATTTATAGAGGAGGGGGGCTGGACCCTTTACAAACTAATTTCCGAGCTTATCCCATGATTTTAGCTAACAACCGTAGCACAAAACTCGGAACCCTAATCTGTTCTGCGCACGCGCGGACCGTCCGGCCCACAGGCGCGGACCGTCCGGACCGTTCGGCCTCAGGGCCGGACCGTCCGCGTGCTCAATTTGGTGCTCAACATATGCCCCCCTGCCTTTTGGTGGAGCTGAGCGAACCAAAAGCAACTAACTCGATGTTATCACATCGGTTTTCTTAGGCATCTTGCCACTTACTAGGATGGTACGCAGTGGCCTTGGTCTCGATGGTTGACTCAACGGACGTGATCCCTTTAGATTTGATCGAACTGTCAGTCCCAACATCGCCGAGCGTCATACTGGTCCTGACCAATTCGTCATATTGCCTTCCTAATTCTCTAAGTGTTTTGGCGTAGCTCCGTAGTCGACCAGGTCTTCTCCTTGCAGGTCGTCTTCCTCCATGGGCGTCGGTACGTCATCGGAGGTGTCATGGTTTATTGCAGATGAGTCGCCCTCAGGGGTCGGACGGTCCGCGCCCTGTACGGTTGGTACGATCTTTATAGTCGGACTGTCTGCTATACCTGCAAAGAGCTGCACAGTTACTGTTTTATTTTCTGTCTTTATGGCCGTTTGATTTTCCTCAACGGCCTTTAGTCTCCATCTCTTTTGTGGTGGCGGATATTGCGGATGTGTGTCATTGAATATTTTTTCCGCCTCCTTCTCCTGATTCTCCTTTGCCCTAAGGCGCTGTAATTTTCGCTTTTGCGATCGTGTCAATCCCAATGGGCACCATCGGGGCATGAAGTATTTTGGATCGGCTATTTTATTGACAGTCGCACTTTCTTTTTTGTTTGTGTTGGCCGATTCACCAAAAATCATCGGCCCTTCGTTATTTTGTTGTACGACGACATCTGTCGTTCCTATTTTAATGACATCTTCCTTTTTCGTACTGTTGGAGGTTGTAGCTGTATGCCCCCCCTGCCGGATTAGTCAGCCTTTGGGGCCGAGTTGTTCGGCAATCTTGCTGGGCATGTGCTCGTAGACCGGATTGAGGGGCTCTCAATCGGTCTTGTACTGGAGGTGTCAACATATTGAATACAGATGTTTGGGGTGCCCCCCAAGCGGGGTACTGTGGCATCCCAAATGAGTATGGTGGCATGCCCCACATTTGATTTGGGACATATGGTGGAGGTATGTATGTGTATGGATATGGCATAGGTGGATATGGTGGTGGAGGTGTCCATGCAGGTACGTTAGGTCTTAATTGAACATTATGACCTCCCGTCCTTTCCGATTGGTGTGGTGGTCCAATCGGCCTAACCTGCCGTCGCACCTGGGTGGGTAAGCGAGGTCCCTTTGGTGGCCGGTCGCTGGGGCCAGCCTTCTTTTTCACATATTTAGACAATAATTGATCAAAGGTCGGGCTAGATTTTACCAACCGACCAGTTGCCTTGAACGTGTTAGTTTTCCACGTACCTATTTCTGGTCGTCGTGGTTTGAAGGTACGTGGTCGCCGCGGCTCTTCGACGTTTGCCGGACCGTCCGTCGGAATGCTTCGGACCGTCCGATGATGTTACGGACCGTCCGCGCCTAGACACCGGACCGTCCGCGATGCGTAGTATGGGTTCTCGCGCATATCCCTTTGTCTGTGCTTGCCCCCCAGCGCTGGAGTTTGTGATGGTTACCTTCAGTGTCTCCCCTCCATCAGGAGTCTTCTCGGCCATCACTTTCCTGCAAGAAATTTTGTTGTTTCTATCGGCCTCCCGTGCGTTGCCGATGATGACTTCTTTGTCTTTGCCCTTATCGGCTGTGTTGGGCCGAATTAGGACCTTTTTGCCATTAAAGTCGATCATATTCATTGGGAAGGGCTCCGTGTCCTCCTGAAATTTCAATCGTCCCTCATTAATGGCCGATTGAATTTGTCGTCGGAACACATTACAATCATTAGTGGCATGGGAAAATGAGTTGTGCCACTTGCAGTATGCGCGACGCTTTAGTTTGTCGGCAGGTGGAACGATATAATCAATTTTAATGTTACCATTTTTTAGTAATGCATCGAATATCTTATCACATTTGCCGACATTAAATGTAAACTTAACCTCCTCCTGTCGTTCCTTTTGAACTGACTGCAAGGAGTAGCAAGCCGAAGATTTGGCCTGCTCGGGCCAAACTATTTCGGCAGTGTAAACTTTCTTTGGTTCATCGTCCGAACTACTTTGATTGTGTTCTACTATAGGGACATTATGATGAACCGTTCTGACTAGTTCTTTGCTTCGGCTTTCACAAGCCGAAGCTTTCTGATGTAATTGTGCTAGAGTAAAGAACTGGATGCCTTCTAATCTCTCTTTTAAATAATAGCGCAATCCATCAAAGGCTATTCCCGCCAGTTGTTTATCTGTTAAATGAATTTGAAAGCATCGGTTTCTCGTATCCTGGAATCTCCGGATATAATCACTAACCGATTCATCCTTTTCTTGTCGTAGGGTCACTAAGTCTACTAAATCTAGCTCATAATCACCAGAGAAGAAATGTTCATGAAATTTTTGCTCTAAGTCTCCCCATGACAAAATGGAATTAGGAGGGAGCGTGGCATACCATGTGAATGCAGTCCCTGTTAAGGATAATGAAAATAAACGCACACGGAGTGCTTCGGTGTCGGCCAATTCTCCTAATTGTGCTAGGAACTGGCCTATGTGCTCACGCGTGCTCTTTCCTTGGTCACCCGAGAACTTTGCAAACTCGGGTATCCTGGTTCCCTGTGGGTATGGGTGGCGATCAAATCGGCTGTCATAAGGCTTCCGATATGATTGCCCCCCAGGGATCATGCTTACTCCGAGCTTATCTCGGAACGCCCCGGCTATTTCTTCCCTCACTATACCAATGGCAGCCGGTGCAAGACCACCGGCTCTCTGGTCAAACATAGGTGGGGTTGGTTGCATGTTAGTATGTTGTCGTTCCCCCCATTGGTTTGAGCTACGTGGTGCATTTCCATTTGCCCTATATGGCTCATATGTTTGATCGTTTCTTTCCGGCCTTCTAGGTGGGGCCGGAAATCTTTCCTGGGCTCTGGATCCTGAATTAATGGGCTGGTGCATTGCATAATGTGATGGGATGTGTCGCTGGGACGGGTGAGGATTCAGGTAACAATCCTCCTCAAAAAGGTCATGCGCGGACTGTCCGGACATTGGCCCGGACCGTCCGTGATTATATGCGGACCGTCCGTCGTTGTATGCGGACGGTCCGACTTGGTAGTTTAGATTTTGTGCCGTATGTGGTGGCTCGGGCGCATATCTAGGTAACTCATTAAAAATAGGCCCGACTGTTGCTGGCCCGGACGGTCCGCGCTCACGTGCGGACGGTCCGGGCATGTGCAAATCGGCTGATTTGCTGCCGATTTGCGTCTGCTCAGGGTACGTGTCCATCGGCATCCCATAAGGGGGTTGTGACTGGTCGTGACAACCTTTAGCCGATGTATTACGTGTATTATCTCCTAATTCAACCTCGGGTGAAGGAAAATTTGCTATACTAGATTTATTAAATGCACGTACTAGTCTCCTACAATCGTTTTGCATAACCCCTATGATATTTTGCATCTGTTCTCGCTGTTCGTCTATGTAAGCTTTAAGAGATTGGAGTTTGTTGGTGCTACTTACATTTGGGGTAATCATAGTAGGTCGGAGCGAAGCCAGATCTGTCGCCCGTTGTCGAACGACTTTGTTGTTCCTATCCACTTTAAAGTCAGCCAGAAACTTCGCCTTTGCTTCTTGGATCAGCTGCTCCTAGCGCTCCTCGAACAGGAGCTGTTCTTCAGCCGGCAAGGCTTCCCATGTCGGTGTGATGATATTGCTGGTGGAAACCTCAGAGCTATCTTTTGAACCGGCCATTGAGGGCCGATTTGATAGGTCTATATGCGTTGTCCCCAGCGGAGTCGCCAAAAAGTATGTTGACGCCTTTTCGGAGCGCCAAACACTCAACAAGAACCGTGGCGGTGCCTTCTGCACAGGGGCGGACGGTCCGCACGCAGGGGCCGGACGGTCCGCGGCCTGGTGCGAGGCGCGGTGGTGCTCTCTGCGCAAGGGCGGACTGTCCGCGGCCTGGGGCCGGACGGTCCGCGGCCTGGTGCGCGGCTAGGGCTCCTGCCTGACGGCCGGACGGTTCCGCGCCCTGGGGCCGGACGGTCCGCGCGTACGCAGGGACGGCGGAAGATCGCCGACGGCGCCTGGATCTCGCTCCCGGGAGGGACCCCGTCGGGGAGTAGAGATCACAGGTTGTGTCTAGGCTCAGGTAGACCGACCTAGACTCCTCTAATCGACGTAGAGTCGAGGAGAGACGGAGAATTTGGGGATTGGAAGACTAAACCTAAACTAGACTAGAACTACTCCTAGGATAAAATGCGAAATAGAAGTTGTATTGATTCGATTGATGATTACAAATCGGCCGTATACCTCTCTATTTATAGAGGAGGGGGCTGGACCCTTTACAAACTAATTTCCGAGCTTATCCCATGATTTTAGCTAACAACCGTAGCACAAAACTCGGAACCCTAATCTGTTCTGCGCACGCGCGGACCGTCCGGCCCACAGGCGCGGACCGTCCGGACCGCGGACCGTTCGGCCTCAGGGCCGGACCGTCCGCGTGCTCAATTTGGTGCTCAACATTGCCGAAACTGAAACCGAAGGTCTGACCGTGATTTCTCTCCTCCCTATTTTCTGGCCTCTGAAGACTTTTTTGCCGCAATACAGATGATCCGCACGTCGTCATACAGATGGTCTGCAGCAAAGATGTCGTCAGGTCAGCGCAGTCGTCTTATCAGAACAAATGCTCAAATAAATATATTTTGTTTTATGCTATAAGTAACGTAATTTATATTTAAGTAAGCAAATTGGGTGTTTGGTCTAGTGGTATGATTCTCGCTTCGGGTGCGAGAGGTCGCGAGTTCGATTCTCGCAACACCCCATTTTTTATTTTTTTCTCTTTCCCATTTTGTATTTTTTAATCACTAATTTTCCAAAGCAAGGCAACATGATGCACTCTTTCTAACCACTAATAATAATTGACGAAAACAAGACAACATGGTGCACTGCAACTGTGCAACATGCCAACATTGGTAGCTCGGTTTTTTTTTTTTAAAAATGTACCTTCTTGTGCTAGAAATTTCTTGCACTTTTTTTATTGTCCACACCTCCCAATATATCACGATTCACGAGGATGATAGACCAAAATTTGTTTTAGCCTTCTTAAAAAATATATAAAAAATACATGGTTAAACTACCTTATTTTAATAGTATTTGTACATGCTATGTTCTTCTTGATTTACAGTTATCTTTATTTAATATATGTTTTTAGTACGATATCTATTTTTTTATTTCTATATCTTTACATTAAGTTTTATTTAATTCTGGTTCCACCACTGGTAAAGCAGAATCTACGTCTAGCAATTGAGGGGGTGCGATCCATATTTTCCTTCTAGGCTTCTAGCACTGAATTACTGCAGAATCTACGTCTAGCAATTGAGGGGGTGCGATCCATATTTTCCTTCTAGGCTTCTAGCATTGAATTAATCACGCCCAAGCATTTGGTCACAAAATGCTCATTGCCCAGCCATAAAGCAATGCCCTCCCAAATAGGCTGAGCCCGCGTTTGAATCCTTGAAATTGAATTTCATTCTAATAATCGTAAATTAGGCATAGATCAATTAAACTAATATAATTTTATTTATAATATATTTATGTATTACTATAAATTGCAAAATAGAAATATAGATTAGTGATACATAAAATTAATTTTCACTCCTCATTCCTATGAATTTAAGATATACTTATATTTATACTTTATAAAGTGGTGGAATGTTAAATTCCAAACTAAATAACTTATTCTATTAAATAAATTTCAATTCCATCAAAATAAAGAGATCTAAACGGCTTGAAGCGACAATCTTGAAAAAATTGGATGCTGAATTCCTAGATACACCGCAAAGGAGGCAAATGTCAATGTTTGCCAACCGCATGCTTAAAGTCTATCTGTGGTCCAAGTGCGATTTTAGATGACGGAGCCATTCAAAGAATTGCCTTTTTGACGGTTTGCAACAAAAACAAGAGTATAGTATGCAAATTATATATTTTAACTTTTAACCCATTCCTTGAAATTAAACTGGGTGGTCCTCTAACAGGCCTGCAAACAGGCACGCTTTGTCGCTTTGACCTACCCTTCTAACTAACCCTTCGCATACGTTGCCCATTACCGCTGACAGAGGGAGGAGCATACCCCCAACTGATCAGTATCTGTCAGGGCCGGACCGGCCCTGAGGATATACAGGGTATACGAGGATATACAGGGTATACGACCGCTCAGGACACTCATGGTCTGTAGGGTTTTCATTTGTCCAGCTTATATCCAAATATATATACGTTCTCTATTCTCGTTCCTTTGTTGTGTCTCTCTGATTTTCAGACAATCATCTTTTCAAGGTCTCATAATAGTCTGCTTGATGACGAATACTAAATATTGATTAACGCGGGAAGGGCGAAAGGTGTTGTACACCTATGCTTATCGCGTTGCTTAATTCTAGCCTACCGAAGGACCGACCCTGATAACCTACATTGCTTAATTTTAGTTTAGTTTGCTGAACTTTGTTTTTTCATAAAATTTGCTCTAATATATTTAGATTTGGTTTGCTATGCATTTTAAAGCTTAGGCTAGTTTGACAAATTTAAAGTAAAAATATTGGCTTTTAAAACAATGTAGAGTTATATTACATAATTTATATAATTTTACGACTCATAAATGTTGTAATAATGTCTCTGATCATATCATTTTGAATATAATTATATAAATCATCAACTTTTTTATTCTTTAGATATCATTTAAAAGTTGAAAAAATAACAGACTCAAATCTCTCCGAAATGTAGGACCGGCCTGGTATCAGTGCAGTGGGCAACTAACTTTTTAGGTTTATCGCTCCAGTACAAAAGCCGTTGGCTTCCAATGTCACAGACAGTGGAGTGGACCCAGAATTTGGTAACAACTAACAAGAATAGCTCCATGGCTCCATCTAAGGCAACGACGATTTTCCGTGAGCAGATCTTTTGATTTCCACGCAACGCCTCTCCTTTGATTGGTTTATTCGTCTTCCGGTTCCAGAATCAGATGGATCTCCAGCAGTAGCTTCCTTTTCTTTCCTTTTTTTTCTTTTTGAAAAAAAGGTATCCACTATCCAGCAGTAGCTTCGAATACCATGCAATTTGACCATTTCACCTTGAGACTCCATAAGGGCTTGTTCGGTTCTACCCCAATCCATATGGATTGAGGGGGATTGAAGGGGTTTCAATCCCTAGTAAGTCAAAATCTTCCCCAATCCGTATCAATCCCCTCCAATCCATATAGATTGAAAATAACCGAACAAGCCTTAAGTGAAATAAACTTATCCAGGAAAAAAGAATAAGGCACGTTTTTCCCTGTAAGAAACATACGATGAAGTCCACTTATCAGTGAAAAAGCAAAATCTATAAAACAGGTACTTCAATATTTCACAATATCGAGGCAACCAGTGTCCAATTGGTCCCTCAAATATATGTTACATCCAAAATCTTCTCCAGACTAAGGCCCCGTTTCAATCTCACGGGATAAACTTTAGCTTCCTGCTAAACTTTAGCTATAGGAATTGAAGTGCTAAAGTTTAGTTTCAATTATCACCATTAGCTCTCCTGTTTAGATTACAAATGGCTAAAAGTAGCTAAAAAATAGCTGCTAAAGTTTATCTCGCGAGATTGGAACAGGGCCTAAAATAAGGAAGTAAAGTTTAATCTATGCACATGACAGCCGGTAAGTACATCGAGAGAAAAAAAAGAGAGGACAGACACATTGCTGACGGCTTCCACATGAGTAGTCTAGTCAATGAATAAACTGAGTCAAGTTTTATCTCTGCATTTTTGCAGACAGGCTACATCAAATCTAGGACCTTTGACTAGGTGGAAAGACTTCTCACTACTGCGTCAGACCTATCCTTCACATCGAGGAAACTAAGAGGAAATGAAAACATGGATACTATTCTAGCTCCCAACTGTTGACGCCTTTTTGGAGCGCCAAACACTCAACAAGAACCGGCGGCGGTGCTCTCTGGTCAGGCGCGGACGGTCCGCGGCACAGGGCCGGACGGTCCGCGACCTGGCGCAAGGGCTAAGGTTCCCTGCCTGACGGCCGGACGGTCCGCGCCTTGGGGCCGGACGGTCCGCGCGTGCGCAAGGGGCGGCGAAGGTCACCGGCGGCGCCTGGATCTCGCTCCCGGGAGGGACCCCGTCGGGGAGGAAAGATCCTAGGTGGTGTCTAGGCTCGGGCAGGCCGACCTAGACTCCTCTAATCGACGTAGAGTCGAGGAGAGGCGAAGAATTTGGGGATTGGAAGGCTAAACTAGGGCTAAACTAGAACTACTCCTAATGCATAAGGTAAAAACGAGTAATAGACTTGATTCGATCGATTGTTGGGGGGTTCAATCGGCCGTAGCCCTTCATCTATATAAAGGGGAGGTCTGGATCCGTTTCCAACTGTTTCCCGAGTTAATCCCGCGGTTTTAGGTAACAAATCCAGCGAGAAACTAGGAACCCTAACTGACTCTGCGCGCGCACGGACCGTCCGCAAGGCTCATTTTAGCCTTCAACACCAACAATAGAAATGATGTAACAGTCCAAAACTCCTAAAAGGTATGTGGAACTTTGCTTGCTAGAACATGTTCTCGCCTTTCGATATAAGCATGAGGAAACCATCCTGCTTTGCCCTTGCATTCACCTTCTGCCCAACCATTGCTTGAAATCTGTTTCAGAGAGAAGAGAGGACAAATGCAAGCCAAATGATCATATATATGCTTAGTGCAGCTGCTGGCAAAAATGATTAATTATTTTAAGAACCCATAACGTCGATAAACAGAATGAAAAAAACCTTGGTTTAGAAAACGTTAACGACAGCTAAGTGGTGATGTGTTTATCTGCTACAGGAATGCATTTAAAAAACACTAAAATTGTATTAACGACATGGAAGAAGATTAAAAAAAAACTATGGCGAGCGATGCCCCCTCCCCGCCATTGCAGCCGACCCCCCCACCTCAACCCAGCTCCCCACCTCTCTCCTCCACCGCAGATCGATAGATTCGCTACCTCCCTCCCAAGCTCTGTTTCGCCTCGGCCGACGCGCTCTCCTACCGCGCCCCCGCCCTGTCCACCTCCGCCTCCGCCGCCGGCAGGAACACAGAGGAGATCTCGCCCAGCCTCAGTTATTGTGGTTTCCAGAGGCTTGCGCTGCTGTCCCCTGCCAACCGGCCCACCCCGCTCCCACCAAACGTGTGCGCTTCGCCATTACTCCTCCCCTGCACTGCATCTCCGCCGCGCCGCGCGCATCTGGCAGCAGACCCACATTCACTGCGGCACCCCTCTCTGCGACACCCGCGAGCTGCGGCAGGCCTGACCACGTCGCCGAAGATGCACTGGATGGATGGACAACGGTCCGGCGCAAGCGCTCGCATGGTGCCCGCGAGCATTCAAGACGTCCAACCACCAGGCCGTCGCTGCCTTCAAATTCGGCCAGAGACAAATTGCTGGTAAGTCTGAGCGGGTAAATGCTTCCGTTGTCTGGGCAGAGGACATCGTGCTTCCTCCTGCAGGGACCCTCTGCGTTGCTTCGGATGCGGAGGCCCCGGCCATAAAGCTCGGCTCTGTCCCAAGGCCAAGACCTCCCAGAATACGACTGCCCCGCAACCGCCTCCCAGACTCCACAGCGACGACTTCCCTCCGCTCGTTCAAGCCACCATGCCTCGACCAGGCGAGCCAGGGACGCGCCCCAGTGAAACCTTCGCCGTCGCTGCTTCCACCGGCGACATGGAGGTAGAGCTAGAGAGGCTCTCGACCCACGCCGTCGTCGCCTGGCTGGGGCGGGACCGACCTGAGGTAAGCGCCGACAGGATGAAGAGGGCGTTCTGCCACCAGTTCTGCGTGCGCCCCGACGACATCTCCGTAGCAAGACATCACCCAGCGGACTTCGTTGTCACCTTCTCCCATCAGCACCACAGGGAGACGGCTTTGGAGCGCAGGGAATTCCTCTCCGGCAACCTCGACATCCGCGTTCGGCGGTGGCTTCCGATGACCCAAGCAGACCCTATGGACCTCAAGTATCACGTCCGGCTATGCCTGGAGGGGATTCCCCTTCACGCTTGGAACGAGAGCATTGCCAAGCGTGTGGTGGCGAGGGCCTGCGATCTGGACTATGTCGAGCTTCAGTCGCTGAGGAAGGAGGACACGCACGCCCTCTGTCTCTGGGCCTGGACAGAGGACCCGTCCCGCATTCCTAAGGTAACTTGGCTAACTATCTCCCGCAGATCGTCGTTGGTTCGAGATGGAGCTACTCCACCAGCTCGTCGCTCTGGCTCCCACTTCCGAGTCATCGTCCACCTCGACCTCGTCGAGGATCCACCGGAAAGTGACGGCCGCTGCTCCACCCGCGAGTTCAGGTGGGCGTTGGGCGTTGTTGACGGGGAGCGCACACCTCGGGATCGCCACGACCCGGCTCCGGACGCCATTGTTGGTCGCCGTGACGAGGACGATGACGACGAAGAGCGTCGCGGTCGCCGCAGCCGTAAAGAGGACTCATGGAGCTCCCGTCTCTTCAGGAGCCTTTCACGCGCTCCCCATAGGGAGCGAGACCGCTCGGAGCCACGCAGGGATCGCCATGGCGACAGAAGATCGACCACCGGCGGCCGCCGGCACCTTACTTGCTCTGTGGATGACAGCTTGCTGCAGCAGAACGGGAGCAAGCATGTCAGCCTGGACGTCTTCCCCGACCGCGTCGCGCCACGCCAGCTTGTGTGCATAGATGGCTCTGCAACAAGTGGAGGCGGCCGAGAGCAGCGGCATCGCCAATTCAGAGGCAGGAGACAGAGCATGAGCCCGTCGCCGCGGTCCCCGCCAGGACGCCTCCCCTAACAGTGGAATGGCCACGGCTGCTCGCGGTCGCAGCCGAGAACGGATGCCTCGCCGACGCCCTGGGAGGCGCGCGCGGTCCGTACCTCGACGTCAACATGGGACCGGTCTGGACTCTACCGCTGAGGGTTCACGCTGTACCTCGGATGCCCGCCGCGACGACCTCGACAGCACGTACCCACCTCCCCCAAGCCCGTCGGCGATTGGCACCACCATGCCGGCGGGGTCGACCACACCCGTGCGCCGCTTCCGCCCAGGATGCGTCTACCGCAGACGCAGCAGATCGGCGCCGCGCCAGGAGCTGCAAGCGGTGACGTCTTTCATCGACAGCATCTCCGCCCCTGTCGCCCAACCTATATTGCGCCCGCAAGATCAGGGGTATGAGCTCCCCAAGAAGACACAAAAAAGTTTCAAGGGAAGTGCAGGGAACTTCTACCCGCAGGAGCGCGAGGCTGGCGGCCATCGCTTGGCCGCGTGGAGACATTCAGAGCCGCGCGCGCCAAGTGCTCATGAAGCGGCTTGGAATCCTTCCAGAGTCGGACTCTGATCAGATGCAGAACCGGGCAACTGACGAGGAGCTCAAGCGCTACTTCAGCCTGTTCAATGGCCCGCTGACCCTCCTAGCCACCAAGGCTTTGGTCGCCCTATGCGGATTGGATGACCCTAATGAGGCTGGGCTGCAGTCATCTTGAGCTGCAGAATGATGTTGTGGGAAGCAACTTTTCCATGTTAGGTCTGTTTATTGTCATCTGCTTGGTCTGTGGAAAGTGTGCACACTTCTGCTTGTTCCAGGGGATGCGATCTGCCTCTTGTATCACTACATTAGTTCTTGTTAGCTCGCTGGGGCATGAGGTAGCAGCCAGAGGCCTACAGCTACGGACTACCAAAGCAAGCTTTATCTACATATGCGCCTGCAAGTGTGTTCGCGTGTCCGGCTGGGCGGCCACAGACTCCAGTCGTCCATTGCTATCTGCATGTACCCTACATTCAATATATCCAGCGGGTTGCTCCACTACTTCTATGCCATCAGCGCTCGCTGTGTTTGTGATGTTCACCTTCAGTTCCAGAACCTGCACGCCAGTCCGTATGACGGGCGTTGCAGTTGGGTTTTTCTCTGGTACAGGAATGACTCAACGCCACTGCCAAATCCTGAGCTGGAATGTGAGAGGCCTAAATGAAGGGGCGAGACGGGACACTGTGCATGATCTTGTTCGTGATACAGGTAGCACAATCGTATGTCTCCAAGAAACAAAGCTGTCGATGGTAGACCACCATGTCATCGCACACACTTTAGGGTCAAAATTCCTTACTAGCTATGTTGCTCGGCCAGCAAACCAAACCAGAGGGGGCATTTTGCTTGCTGTGTCGGAAGACTTCTTCACACTCTCTAACGTATCTACTTCCGACAACGCCATCACAGCCATGATCACCATGAAAGCGGACGACACAGAGTGGTGATTACAGTGGTCTACAGGCCCCAATCCGATGCAGACAAGCTCCTGTTTCTTCAGGAATTGAGGGCCCTTGCCTCCCAGGGACACGAGAGGTGGCTGGTCCTTGGGGATTTTAATCTCATTTACCAGGCTTCAGACAAGAACAATCTAAACCTAAACAGGCGCCTCATGGGTTCATTCAAATCCACCATAGATGACATCCACCTTAAGGAACTTCGTCTGAATGGCCGCCAATTCACCTGGAGCAATGGGCAGGCTGAACCAACCATGACAAGAATTGACAGATTCTTCTGCACGCCCGATTGGGAGCTTCTCTTCCCAACCTGCTACATCCACTCCCTACCCTCCCTCATGTCGGACCACACCCCTCTGCTCTTGCAAGGAGAGATAATGCGCAAAACAAACAGTTCCTTCCGCTTCGAGAACTTCTGGACACGCATTGACGGATTCAAAGAAGCGGTATATTCGGCCTGGAATAAGCCGTTACCCTCTGTCCAGCAACCACTCTTGCGCCTGCACATCAAACTGGCACGAACGGCCAAGGCCATCAAAGCTTGGAGGAGAGTGAAAGTAGGAGACACGAAACTTCAGCTGGCCATAGTCAAGGAAGTGATTCTTCGCTTAGAAAACTGCTCAGGAAGCGCGCACTCTATCTCTTGTCGAACTGAACCTCCTCAGAAGATTGAAAGCTAAATCCTTGGGGCTAGCACTCGTTGAGAAAATCACGAATCAGACAAAGGTCCCGCTTGACCGCCGTCCCGCCTTGGGGACGCCAACTCAAGATTTTTCCATCTCAGGGCATGCTCTAGGGCAAGGAAGAACTTCATCCAAGCCTTGCAAACTGAGACTGGCTTGGTCGTCACACAGGAAGGAAAGGAGAAGGTCATCACTGACCACTTCATGCACCATTTGGGCACAACGGCCCCTAGAGCAAGGACGTTCGACTGGAATTCGCTAGGCTACCACCACATTGATCTTTCCTCCCTGGAAGCTCCTTTCTCCCAGGAAGAAATCAAAGAGACTATCCTCTCAATGCCTCGCGACAAGGCGCCAGGCCCGGACGGGTTCACAGGTACCTTCTACAGGGCGTGCTGGGACATCATTAAGGACGATTTAACAGCAGCGTTTAACCAGCTCCACAACTTAAATGGGCAAGGATTCAAACTTCTGAATGCAGGCAATATTGTTCTCATCCCCAAAAAAAGGATGCTTTGCGGGTGAGCGACTTCCGCCCCATCAGCCTCATACACAGTGTTGCCAAAATTTTCTCAAAATTATTGGCCAACAGGCTTGCGCCCCACCTAGACGATCTTGTTTCAAAGTGTCAAAGTGCCTTCATTCGGAAGAGATGCATCCAGGATAACTTCTTATACGTGCAAAATATTGTCAGGCAATTCCAAAAGAACAAAACACCGGCACTATTCCTAAAGCTAGACATCCAGAAAGCGTTCGACACGATAAATTGGAGCTACCTTTTAGAATATCTACAAGCTCGCGGATTTGGTCACCGTTGGCGCGAATGGATTACCATCCTTTTTAGCACGGCGAGTTCCAGAGCCCTGATAAATGGTGTTCAAGGAGAAAGCTTCGACCACAGGCGTGGGGTGAGACAAGGGGACCCCCTCTCCCATGCTGTTCATCCTTGCCTTTGACCCACTGCAAAGGATTTTAGACCTTGCTTCAGAGCATGGTGTCCTGACACCTCTCCCTCTTGCTGCAGCTAAGCTCAGAACCTCCCTCTATGCTCATGACGCGGCTATCTTCATCAATCCAACCCGTAATGACCTGCAAGCGGTCAAACAGATCCTCAATGCGTTCGGAGCTGCAACGGGTCCTAACAACAAATTTTGAGAAAAAGCTCCATCCACCCCATCCGTTGTGAAAATGTAGATTTGTCCAACATCCTCCAGCCGTTCCCGGGATGCTGCAAAACCTTCCCTTGCAATACCTCGGCCTTCAACTCCACACCCGCCCACTACAAAAAATTCATGTCCAACCACTAGTGGAGAAGATCGGACAGCGTCTTGCCGGATGGAAAGGTCCACTGCTTAACCGCGCAGGACGCCTCACCCTTGTATCTTCAGTGCTCTCCTCCATGCCGATCTACCACCTAACCATATTCCCCCTTGCGAAATGGGCCACAAAGCAAATTGATAAGATTCGACGCTCTTTCCTATGGAAAGGCGAGGATAACGCGCACGGGGGGCACTGCCTTGTTAATTGGAAAACGGTGGCTAGACCAAAGGACCTAGGAGGTCTAGGGGTGCTAGATCTTGAGAAATTCAGCCGTGCCCTCCGGCTCCGTTGGCTTTGGCAAGAATGGACAGACAGCTCAAAACCTTGGGAGGGGCTCCAGGTCCCTTGCAACAAGCTTGATCGCCTGCTGTTTCAGGCATCCACCACGGTGGTGATTGGGAATGGCATCAAAGCGAAGTTCTAGCACCATGGCTGGCTGGATGGGGAGGCTCCACGCAACCTGGCACCTCACCTCTACAAGCTGATCAGAAGGAAGAATAAATCTGTGGCCCAAGAACTGACTAACAGTGCTTGGATTCAGTCGAACTGACTAACAGTGCTTGGATTTCAGTCTCTGAGAAGGAAAATCACAACCACCACGCAACTTGAGGAATTTGTCTACCTCTGGACTAGGATCCGTCAGGTGAGCTTGCAGCCGGATGTAGAGGACACTTTAGTCTGGAAATGGACACAGCACTGGTCTCTACTCCTCCAACTCAGCCTACAGAGCCCAATTCTTGGGATCCTATATCAACCACAAGATCAGCCTCATTTGGCGGCTAGAACAGAGAACAAATGTAAATTCTTCGCTTGGGTGCTCATCCAAAATAAAACTCCTCACTGCAGACAACCTAGCACGTCGTGGATGGCCACACCACCCATCTTGCGCCCTATGCAATGGACCTATAGAATCAGGACTCCATCTATGCCTAACCTGCCCCTTCGCTCATGAGGTCTGGAACACAATTCTTGCTTGGGAAAGCTTTTCCCTGCCGCAACATGTGGTTTGGAGCAACATCTCCAGCATTAGCGAGTGGTGGGAGAAGACGGAGACTCTCTTTCCGCAAGATCGCAAAAGGGAGTTCAATGGCCTGGTCATCTACACTATGTGGAACCTTTGGAAGGAGCGCAACCGAAGAATCTTTGAGCATTGCTCGCTGCCACCGCTCCAGATCGCAGAGAGAGTAAGAGAGTGTGTCTTGCTCTATAAAAGGGCGTCCAAACCGCCTTGGCTTGTACTAGGGTTGTCTGTCGTGTTCCTTCTTAGGTGCCCAATCCTATGGCCTGAGGTTGCTGCCCCTATGTACTCTAACTTTTTTCCTCTCTCTCTTAATTGAAAGGCAGAGCTCCTGCCACTTTGTTCAAAAAAAAAAAGTATATTACCTTTCGCACAATTACAATGTCACCAGCTGACAAGGTAAGCTCAAACTCACTTTCAGCTTTTGAAGGAATCAAGGGCCTGCAACACATAGAACAAAAAAGTCATATTCCACAAGCATCCCAGACGACATCAACATCAGCTTGTACATTTGCTGAAGATTTTAATAAAAAGAACAGTAGGTGCGATAATTCTTCATTAAAAATGCCACACATCTCCAAGGAAGAAAATTGACAGATTGGACTGATTTATTAACAGAAGTGGATGCAAACGCTCTGTTAACTTCATCAATAAGATGGTGGTGGTGGTGGTGGCATGTAATTGTCAGCTGCTGGAGTCAGGGTGCTTCAATTTTTTGGCGGTCAGACACCATCTATCAATTATAACATAATCGTCAAATGGATATACACAAGATTCTGTATGCTTCAGAAGTTCAGATTGCAGGAAAACCGTTCCAACAGAGCAGCCTAATATAATAAATATGCCTCAAATGATAAGCTGGTAGCATGCATACTTCTTCTTCCAACTGGTCAAGTATCTCCAGAACTCTCTGATGGTAACCTCTCTCAGCCTCAACCTTAAACCCACAATAAGAATGATTAGTAAACATGAAATACAGGAACCTGAAGGATAAGAAAAATGTTGTCAAGGTGCCATTGAAGATTACCAGTGCAATGAGACGTTGTAAGGTCAACCGTTGCTGCTGGGTCTCAACTGCTGACATTGCTGAGATAGCTTCCTTCCCTAATGCCACCATGTTTGACTTCAGTTCTTCAAGCTTGTACTCAGCGGCT
The DNA here is from genome assembly GCA_029449295.1 of Zea luxurians. NCBI lineage: Eukaryota > Viridiplantae > Streptophyta > Magnoliopsida > Poales > Poaceae > Zea > Zea luxurians. The sequence goes on from JAOPSE010000010.1 coordinate 114,171,859, forward strand.
TCCAATTTCGATATCATATCTCCATTCCCAGCTGACTCCCTCTACCCTATTCTGCCGTCTGATACTTCGACAGCCTAAAAGATACCACAAAAAAGGAGAGGGTTGAAAGTACAAGAAATTATTACTGCTTTATGTTGAAGAGAAACAGAGACTTACTCAGTATACGATCCTATGTAGAAAAACCTTTGGTGATTACGGAACTTGTCTATAACCTTTAATGTTTGTTGCATGTGTTGTAGCGAAAGGGCCTCTAGCCGAGTTGGTTAGGTGGTCTGAGTAGCACCCCCTCATGTCCTGGGTTCGACTCCCGTGGAAGCGAATTTCAGGCAATGATTAAAAAATCTCCCCGTCTGTCCAACGCCAAATCACAGGTCTAGGTTCGGCCCCCGGTCATTTTCATGAGGACTTTTTCTTAATATAATGTCGTGGGTGCGGTCTACCCCGCAGATCGAGTTTTTATGTGTGTTGTGTTTCTAAGAACTTCATAATGCAATCATGAACTCTCTTACTTATTCAAGAAAAAAATAGTGATTGTAAAAGGACCTCTAGCTGAGTTGGTTAGCTGGTTTGGGTAGCACTTCTTAGGTCCTTGAGTTCGACTTCCTCTGCAAAACGAATTTTAGACTAAGGTTACAAAATCCCCTCGTTTGTCCTATGCTAAAGCATAGGCTAAGGCCCAGTCCCGGTCGTTCTCATATGGGCTACGGTACCCGACATCGGTTGTGGTCATTTTCACATGGTCTATGGTACCGCTATTTATAGATGAGGCAGGAGATAGCGAGAGGGCTATCTTATCCCGCAGGTTGAGTTTTAGAAAAATAGTGATCTGCCATGCTGGTTCATTGCTTCACTGATGATTCCTTACAGTTCCCAACCAATGTGGCTATAGTGATGGTAAGGACCAGTATAGTCCTACGTTCGGAGGGACTGTTGCTATCAACTTAAGAATAACTTTTTTAATAAGGTAGCAATTCCAGCCCAAAGGTGTCTTTTGGATGAGTCCTAATTGTGATGAATAATTTTCATATTTGCAAGGAACTTAGCTTAAGCTAGCAAAGATGTTCACATGTGCTTCAGCTTCCTGCCTCGTTCTGTCATATCTCTGGGCCAGATGTCTTGCATCCTCTAAAGGTGCACCCATTACCATTGCCCGCAGTGGCCTCTGCCACCTGAATTTGAATAGAACCATTAGTCAGTTTTCAAAACTATATTTACCCTGGCTATAAATTTCAGTGTAAAGATTAAACGAAATGTCGATTATGCTTCAAATATAGTAAAAAATATGAGAAACAAAATTACAATTCAATTAGTATCAGTAGATATTTGCAAAAACAAATATGTTTATGTACAAGACGATTATGGCTTAATAGTCAAGATATTAACTGCAAACAACAAAGAAAATTAGCAGACTAAGGAAAATCTATTTTGAAGTGTCAAACGGAATAATTTCAGTCTTGTAATTTTTATTATGATTAAGTGTACAAGGTGAAGCAAATCCAGCATTAGGAACATAGACCTGTGTGCCAAATGCATTCAACATGTTGCCGCGCTCCTTTTCCATCTGTGAGCGTGCCTTCCCGAAGTATGTAGCAGCTTTGGATAAAGTATCACCACTTGTACATGTGTTTTCAGCACCATATTTTTGGCTGTCGTCAGACAATTTATTCCCTAATACAGATTGCACAGCTTATCAGTTCAGATCAGCTTTACTCAGATAACAATATAACTGACAAATACTGTTAAAAAACCTCCATAACTGATAGATGGTATGAATGAACTACCTATTTCGACTTGTTTGGATCCTGTGACTATATAGCCCTCCATGCCCCGAACAATGTCTCTTTGAAAATGCTAGCAAGGATGCCAATGTTGAATCAGATTAAAAGGAAGGTAAAGAGGAAAACGAGACAAGAAATATGCCTTCATACTTTAGCAGCACGAGTCGATAAGTAAAGCTTTTCCAATCTCTGATGCATTTTAACCTCTGATTCATCTGTAAATGCATTATCAGAATTCCCATAGCCAAACTGCTTGAACACACCCTGCAGTGGTGTCGATAATATAAAGTTTTATCACTTGTAACGAGTTTAAAAAAGGTAAGCTCATGGATACACATAAAATGGATAAACTTCATATGCTTATTTGGTGCAATCAAATCAGTAAGACAAATAATGAAGCAAATATTATATGTGGTATAAATAGGTGGTCACTAAGAGTATGGCGAACCATAGTATTATGGGTGATCACTAATCTCTAGAAATAAGGAAGTGATCTGATCTAACCTAATCTCTTTGCTAAGCCTTATCCCTTGCCATGAGAGGCACGTGGGCTGGCCCTCTGGCCACCCATAACACAGTAATATGGGAAAAATAAGCAAACAGGTTCAAGGCACGAATATCTATTTTGAGTGTTATCTGTTGTATATGTAATTTAAGGCAGGTATGTTTGATGCACGCAAATGTGCAGAAAGTTTTTTTTTTTTTTGCAAAATGCAAAATAGGCATTACAGTTCAGTATCACATTCAGACACCCAGCTGAGAATCCCAAATCAGCTTATACAGCTGATCATATAGCATACTAAAGCCTAAAATTTGCATGCCCAAACAACCAATATGTCTCAAAGAAAACATGGTGAACTAGGTCACCTGATTGTTTCCAATTACTATTCCATGTTGGATGTTTTACCTGCCTTTATATGCTTTTATTTTACAATCCTCTAATACATTTAACTTGGGCGTTCGTAAGCCAATGCAACTCCCTGATTCGATCTACCATTTCGAGTTTGTTAAGGCAAATGCAAAGGGATAGCTGGACAGAAAAGTGAAGCCGATCAGGTCGAGAGTATCTACCACAGTACCACTACAACAATGAACAGGGATTGGCAGCTAAAAAGTTCAGGCTGCTCTTTATCTCGACCAGGAAATCATAAACGATACTTCCAATAAAAAAAATTATAAGCCAAACCAATTCGATCACAGCCTTTTCTCTCTCGAAACTGCAACTCGGCGCTCCCTTCCCAGGATCAACATAAGTTACATAACCTGACAACACTGCACTGAAGTGCCTATTGCTAGATCCTACGCAGGCAACTTCGCACGCGGAAATCAAAAACCGAAATAGCATTAAGCGTACTAGCATAGGCTCCCTCCAGGGGACACAATTCATCAGAGATTCAGAGTCCATGAAAACTCTAGGGATGAAAACGGTTTCGGAATTTTTCGGAATTCCGGAAACTGATTTCGAAATTTTTCGATCGGATTCACCGGTAACGATATTTTTCGAAAACGGAATCGGTTTTCGGAATTTTCTATCGGAATCAGCGTCGTGTTTTACCGACCGTTTCCTTCGGTTATCGGTATTTGTCGAAATTACCGGATTTGTGTCTCGGAAATTTCCGGAATTGTGTCTCGGAATTTTTTTCGGAATTTTCCAGCATGTGAATTTTTCGCATCGCCTATACGTCTCTGGATAAAGATTACTTATTTTGTATTTTTTGAACGTTTTAAGATTTTTTTTTGGGATAAATGGTGTTGGAAGACAATTGAGATTAATCATTTGGTCTCTCAAACGAATACACCCTTTTCTATGCATATGTTTATGTACTAGTAATATATAATGATAGAGAGTCGACAGTCTGTCTTTTCCACACACTAGATTTTAGTGCTTTTCTGTGAGGCTGTGAAAAAACTCTTTATATGAGGAAAAAATATTTCATAAGTAAGCATGCCATGTCAGCTAAATCGAGTGGATATTGTGAATTGTGAACTTTGAGTCAGTGAACTTGTGATCTTTATGAATTTGTTATACTACTGTGAACTTGTTATATTGTGAACTTGTGATCTTTGTAAACTTTTTATATTATAAACTAGGTATGTGCCCGTGCTTTGCGACGGAACATAAATTAACGAGCCTTCAATTGCTCAAGGTTCTAGCGACGGATGGCGTGAATGCAATAGTGACGGGAGCCCTCATGTGGATCAGTGCATTGTTGCAGAGAAACGCGAGCCTGAGCGCACTACGCTCCATCTTTCTGTTGCGAGGCTGCCATTACCACGAGCTCCATATATAAAATGGGTTGTTCAGATCATATTAACTAAAACAATGATGTGCCAAGACTTTTGCTACTACACTCAAAGACTCATACAATATTGACAGTGCATTGTTGCAACGTAAACATATAATACCACAATAACTTATATACAAAATATGTGTTATATTGTTATGAGAAAATGTTTTATAATTTATTTGTGAGCTATTTTAATTTAGCTGTTTCACTACTACAAATTCCCCCATGGCCATAACTTGTAGAAAGAGATAGCTAATGGTAATCATACATAATACTGTTTTGCCAATTATGTTATATGTAATAAAAATCATAGAAAAAGATAAAATTGCTAATAAGGTGGTACGAAGAAAATTAAAATAGAATCAGATGTGAACCACCTCCACGATAACATGTCTTTACCAGAATATATTCGCATCACAAAAGAATATATGAATTACCAATACCTTGCGCCTCGTTTTGTTTAATAATTAATTCATAAAAGATGTGTTGTTGTCGAACAGTAGAGAGAACATAGAATCAGAAAATGGTTCGACTAACTTTAACAGAACTTCATAGATTACAAGAGAATGAATACATCCATGAGGGACGATAAGGTCTTCCTTCATATACAGTAGATTCTCAACTGAAGTTGTCCATACTTCACGAATTTCATGGACAAGCTGTTGTTGCATAGCCATAGGAATTCTCCATTGGTGTCACCTTAAAGGACCTGGCATCATGATAGGTTGTGTTTTCATTGTACAGTCCACATATAAAAAACTCCGAGCAAGCAAATAATAAGCATGTTCATCATTTGTTAGAAATTAACATAGATAACTCTCTTGTGCCCAGTCCCATCCCGGTAAGAGTAAGTAACTGGAACTCTGGAGGTGGTTCATCTGGAATGTGACATAAAAATGGTTATCAGCTAGGAAGAAATTTTATCCAAAAGTTGTGACTTACGGTAGATTGATTAATTTAAAGTTGAGTACCCATATCAGAATGTGGCAGTACTTTCGATCGATTCCTCCTCAAGCAACCATTGTTTCTTTAGTCATTCTCGTTCTGTTTGTTCCCATGTCCCCCTTTCTCTGAAGGATCACTGTTAGCAAACAACTTGCAGGTCTAACAAAGATTGGAATGGAGAATCAATCAACTTTCTTGAGTGGTAGTCATAAACTAACAAAAATAATCTTGGCCGCTAACAAATGAAATGTGAAATCACAAGCTATAACCAGCCAACACAAGTGGGGAATATAGAAGAGAAAAAGTCAATGCAATATACAGAGATGTATGCATCACATGCCAAAATGAACAGATCTGCTTGAGGAATACACATAAATGTGGTACAAAAAACAAAAAATAGTGAGACCACAGATAGGTAAGAAGAACCATATATGTTTCTCAAAATCATCTTCATCAGTTCCATTTTCAATGTCATCACAAAAAGATAAGAGTGGATCACCCTTCACTCTTTTTTTTTGTTTGGGACAAGGAGTAAACATAAAAAGCAGAACAAGGAGTAAACATAACCATGGACAATAATTTGAAAAACTTGAGATCAATGGGTAAACCTAAATACATTAAGGTGGTGCAAATGCAGCATAAGTACCATAGTGCCCACCTTCTATAGAACATAAAAAAATAACCAATTGTATACTCCTTAGAGATCTTCTTGGCTGGTGTACGTGGAATCAGACAGAAGCTAACATGTCGGTAGCCCAAGAACCAGCACAGTTCCCTAAGCAATAATTCACGAGAGCCAAAAGATGCAACATAAGTTCACATACCAAATACTCATTTGGTAGTTCAATCAAGATCATTAATCTAGAATATAAATATGATATTTTCTTTAAAACATGTCTTGAAGCCATTACCCTGGTCATGGAGCATATACTTGAAGACACCATGGAGCTACTTTATAAACAACAGAACAAGTGGACATACTTGATTGTAACAAGTGCATAACTCTATAACTGGCAAATCTAAATATACTTGAAGACACAATAACCTTGTTTGTGATTGATCCGAGGCAACATTGATCTCATGCCCCCCACTTTGGAGAAGATTCACACTCTCCATGTCAGAAGTCTGCTGCAGGCTTTCAGCATCCTTGAATTTCAGCTTTGTCCATAATTCATGCCTCTTCGTGGCTTTGTGCACAAATATATAGTAATCCTGAATTTTTTGTGTTATTTAGATTTCTGCTTATGTCATAATGGTAGATCCAGTTGCCGACGTGGCTTCAGGCTTTGACTTTAGTGTAATATAAACAAAGAAAATCGTTAACAGAAATGCCAAACAAATGTCGCGGGGGAATAGTAACAAGAAGCTCATGGTCGAAGAGCAGCCCGTGTCGCAAAGAACCCGCCGATCACTGTCTGCCACTCTTACGAGACGCGAGGCCACTGAAACGAGACCAGGCATCAGATACCACATGGCATTTCATTTCACATCAAACAAGAAGTAAAAAAGCAATTCATAAAACACCTGTAGAAAAAAACAAATACGAACAAGACAACAATCTCTCAGCCGAAAGATGGTGATTTTTGTTGTGCGATAATCACCGGTAACCTTAGCACAATTATACGACTTCAACATCGATTGCTCCAGCAAACAAAGCAAAGCAAGCCAAGAAAGATCCACCAGATCCAGATCCATCCAAAAACATAACGGAGAAAACAGAGATTGAGATTGGGGAGATCAGATGGTAGTGCATGTAATTTGGCAATCATCATCTGGTGATGCAGAGAATGGTGTATGGATTGAGATTCCTCACTTCGCCCCCAAACAGGAAGGAATTCAAGAAACGAGTACAAAGAAACCAAACAAGATAATAAACAGATTCACTTCACCAGTGCCAGTGATCGAGACAAAACGGTGCTTACGGGGTACAACTGCGTGGTAGACAATCGAAGGACGGCTACTTTATATAGACGGCGACGGCGGCCGCTGCCTAGGATTACGCTGCTGACTGCCATGGGTGGATGTTTTCTAGCTAGCAGAGGGGGAGGAGGGTGGGGCTGCTTGTCATGGAGGAGGTCTGGATCTTGAAGCGCGGCGAGGAACCGCCCGCTCCAGCTCCCTCGCCAGCCCCGACGCTGGTGATAGCAGCGCCCCCCGTGGCGCAAGCCGCGGCGGTTGACCAGCGCGCCATCTGCTCCACTGGTAGAGAGAGGGTAGAGAGAGCGTTGGGGCGGAGGCGGGCGCGTTGATCTGCAAGCCACATCTGGCCATGTGCTCAACAAGCTTGAAATGAAGAAGCCAAGGGGAGGACCCCTCAACAAACATAAGCAGGATCTCAGGAACAAGATAAAATTTGCTTTTAGATAATGGGTGAAAATTGACGTAAGGCAGAGGAAAAACAAAGATTATGAAGACTCAGTCTATGTTTCTCCTAACGAGATTGGCTATTGGTGCAGTTTTCCAAGAATAGTTTCAAAATATGGGTCACTCATCTAAACTTAATAATACTAAACCAGGTGCTTCATTAGCTCTATATTGAAGGATGATCTAGCATTGCTAAAAAAGAATTATAGTGAAGAAGACTAATAAGAAAACTTGTGGTGCTGAAAAGAAACCTGGGGTTAGCAGAAACATAATCTCAAAAGATATCCTTGCTAATAGAGATTCTAGAAACAAGCACCAAAACAAGGAGAATAGACAATTCAGTTTAGTAGTATTTTCACTGAAAACTAAATCACTGAAAATCGAATGAGACTCTGTCGTAACCTCCTAGACTGAAATAAAATAGCACATAGCAGTATAGCACAGATCAAACATACCAGTATGAACAAAATTGAGCTAAGTATTAAGAGAGAAAAAGAGAAAGCATGAAGCAACTAACCAAATCTTGGAGGACATATCAAAAACTAAATTGCAGATGTTCTGGGCCTGCACACATATCAAAAGATCAAAGAGTATACTTGAGAATGGATGAACAGTAAGGCAGGACACATAAGAGTACTTACCATAGCAAAAATATATTTTAAAATAATGTAGCTTAAATGGTAAAACTGCTGATGACATATGAATTCTATCAAGGTTGCTCATTTGCCTTATTATTACACTCTGATGACCGAATATTACAACTGAGCCGTTTCCATTTAGTATTGTATGGTAGTTACACAGTTTGGGATCAGCACTGTTTTTGTGGGATGTATTACGACTAAGTCTGCACACAGTGTGTTTGCTGGTCACAAACAGCACAAGGTGTAGGTAATACATGCACAGAAATAAAAATACAGAATTCATTGAAGATATGTCTAAGCTTTGTAATTTAGAATGAAAATTGTATACAATTTCTAAAAATGACTAAATGAAGAAATGAACATAGTTTCAGAAGCAAGTTTGCAACACATATGTATCTTGCACTGACATCCTACAGAAACAAGGCTATGGTAAGATTTTTCCAATTTTTGCATCTAAAAGAGATAAAATTCCATTTCAACTCTAAGGCATTGAACCATTTCGAGTATTGATTTGACTGATTTATGGTGGTTCAATAAAAAGTCAGTAGTCGGTACAATAAAAAGTGTAACACTCTAATGTTAAGCACTTAAGCCTCCGAGAACATGGAAGACATCTGACTTCAGTTCAGGTTTAGCTTTTGAAGCAGTACAGTTCAAGCTAGTTTGTAACTGCCTCAAGACACCCTAGAGTGTTCAATAGAGAATGGACCTCCATAATGTCTGTCTACAGTGAAATTCCATAGAAACATTCCAATATGGAGCCGTTGAATATTTCTTTTACCACACAATCATAATGCAAAAGCAAAAGGATGGCAGAAAAAATAGGCATAAAACAGAACCATAATGTCTTAATTGTTCTCTACAAGAATGTCCCACAGCTGTAATAAAAATCCCACTTTGATAAGTAACTGGCTAACTGCAATTAAAAAGTAATAAGCTTGGCAACTCAAACCATATAAAAGCACTATACTTGACCCCTAATAGCATGCAGTTACAAAACGACAGTGTGCCTTGGCATCTCACTAATAATTACTGTCCAAACCAGACAGTGGTTCAAATTCCTAGCCAGTTATTGTTTTTATCCTAATCCAACCTACAAGTGCAAACACACGTCCAACAGCCAATACA
>JAOPSE010000010.1:120684433-120866308 GCA_029449295.1 Zea luxurians
TCACTTGGTTGTAGGCCTTTTGCTTGATTCCCACAAAGGTTAATCCTTATTCCCTACAACACAAGTTCTTGCTAGAGATGAATATGAAGTTAGTGATATAACAATTCAATTCATCTTTGGGTCAATCTTAAAGGATAGACAATGTAAGATTGATAGCTTGAGATAAGAATTGAGTTAAACCGCTCAAGCACCCCAAAGCTTCGTATCATCTCTAGGTACCTGCAAAACTTATTAAGTACATTTTGGTACCCATTTTTGGATGGGTCCACCAAGGTTAGCTAATAAGTACTTAGGCACCCAAATGGCCTTTGTGCTAGTTTTAGGTGAACTAATTTTCTTTCTAGCACAAGTGTCATTTTTGGGTCTCCTAAGCGAGTATGAATGAATTGACATGGTAGGCTTAGGATACTTACTCATGGGACAATCCTTGCAAAGGTGTCCCTTTCTTCGGCAAGTGTAGCAAATATGATTTTTAATTTTGCAAGACTCCTTCTTGCCTTGCTTCTTGTTTGCTACATGGTTAGTGAGCCTCTTTCTTTCCAAATTTAAGCCACTATCTTTTATGTAGGGACATGACTTAATCTCATGTCCCTTCTCATGACATTGATAACACTTTCTAGTGCATCTTCTCTTATTTGAAAGAGTGGCTTGTTTGTTACCTTGTGTGGAGCATGTGGAGGCGTGGTTGAGGTACTTGTCATGAGCTTTGTCTTTCTTCTCTTGATGTTTGCTCATGCCTTTCTTGGAAAGCTTGATATTCTTTTGAAGGGGTTTTGTGCATGCTACGGTTGTCCCCTTCTCAAGCTTTTTTACCATATTATCACGGTTATCTTGAGAAGGTTGAGCATGACATTTTCCCTTCAATTGAGTCAAGCTCCTTTTTAGCCTCTCATTTTCTTCCTTGAGCTCATTGTTTTCTTTTGCATAGGAAACATTACTTGTTCCTGAAAATTCTAGCTCAATGGAAGATTGGCTTTCTTGAGAGCAACATTTGTTAGCACATGATAATATAGTTTCTATATGAGTACATGTGCATATGTGAGGTTGGTAGGATTTCAAATTAGTTAACACAACCTCATGAGCCATTTCTAACATGATATGTGAATCCATAAATTTATTATGAGAGCACACAAGCATATCATGTTTTTCTTGCAAAGCTAGATTTTCAATGTTTAGCTTTTCTACCGTGTTCTTGAGCATAGCATTTTTATTTTCTAGTTGAGCAATATATGATGAATGATTAATAGCTTTAATTTGCTCAATTGAAATGTCTTCATACCTTTGGACCAAATCATCATGAGAGCACTTTAGCTTCTCATGCTCTTTGGTCAACTTCTCCAAGTCTTTGATTTTTTCGATGAGGATATCTTCTTGCTTATGAAGCATTTCCTTTTGTTCTTCCGCTCTTTTCATGAGTTTGAGCAAGCTCATCCGGTTCTTCTTACTTAGTTGAGCGAAGAATTTTTGAAGATCATCCTCATCTTCACTATCACTTTCATGCTCCTCCTCATCCTCACTTTCGCTTTCACTGTCACTCTCATTAGCAACAAAGCACATATGAGAAGTGGATTTGAAAGACGAACCTTGTGAAGAGGTGGATTCGTCGTTTGGTCTCCATCGATCATTTTCTTCTTCTTCAATAATGTTCTTCGCCTCATCTTCCTTCATTTTGAGGAACATCCTTTCGGCGATTCTCATGGCAAGGTCTATTGCCCTAGGATCAACATCTGCACCAAAAGATGAAATCGAGGCAACCTCAACTTTTTCAAGCTTAGAAGCACTTTCGTTTCTTAGTCCCTCCGACATGATCTTTCCTCACGCGGTTAAGCGTTAGAACGAGGATTAGGCTTTGATACCAATTGAAAGTTGCCTAGAGGGGGGGTGAATAGGCAAGTTAAAACTTTTTCAACAAAAACTAGAAGCAAACTGGGTAAAACTGAATTGATCTTGAAATTCACCCAGTTAACTTTGGAAATGAGATGTTCTAAATGATCCACAGGGTTCAAAGTAGTAGATCTGAGAAGGGCACTTCTCAAAATCCACACACCAAAAAGATATAAACAATCTTTCACGGAATGGTGAGAGAACGAAGAACACAAACAAACACAATGAGCAAGAACACAAGAGACACAAGATTTATCCCGAGGTTCGGTCACACCACCAAGGTGCCCTACTTCCTCGTTGAGGCGCCCACAAAGAGCTGGGTCTCTTTCAACCCTAATCCTCCCTTGCCGACCACAAAGGTCAAGCCCACACACTAATCTTTGCTCAAACGAGCGGGTAATACAAACTTTCTTGTGGTCTTCCACAAGATTTGGAGACTCACAAGAGACACCTAGTCGTCTAGGAGCTAGAAACTCCAAGAGTAATGAATCCACAAAGAACTTGATGTAGTACCAAAGCTCGAATCAAGAAGAGCAAGAGGGATTTTAGAGATGAAGCACCAAAATCGCAGCTCTTCAATCTCACTCAAAGATTTCTCTCCAAAGATTTGAAATGGGAGAGGCAAGAGGTGTGTGAGAGAGAGTGGGAGGTGTTTCTCAGGTTAGAAATGGAGTCCAAATCGTGCTCTTGGCTGTGGGGAGAGAGGTAGGAGGTAGTATATATAGGTGGAGCTCAAAACTAGCCGTTGGGCAGATTTTTCTGCCTGAGGGCGGTTGAACCTCCCCCTAGGGCGGTTGAGCCTCCCCTGGCAGGCCTGGCAGCCTGTCTGCCAGTCTGACTGGTAGACTGACGCGCAGACTGACCTGCAGACTGGTCAAGTTGACCAAGACCGGTTGAACCGCCCAGGGGGGGCGGTTGAACCGCCCCTGACAGCTCTGGCGACCTGTTTGCCAGTCTGACTGGCAGACTGCAGAACAGAGGTCAGAGGGGTCAGAGACCAGCTGAACTGCCCCTCAGGACCAGTTCAACTGGTCTTGACCAGTGAGTTTAGGAGAGAAAACCCCAGCTCAACTGCCCGGAGGCAAGTTCAGCTGGTGTATGGTCAAAGAGGTTCACAGCTGAAGTTGAGTTCAGCTGAAGTTCAGCCCAGCTGAAAAGCTCAGCTCAGCTGAAGTTCAGCTCAGCTGAAAAGCTCAGCTGTAGCTGAAGAAGCTCAGCTCAGCTGAAGTCCAGCTCAGCTGAAAAGCTCAGCTGCAGCTGAAGAAGCTCAGCTCAGCTGAAGTCCAGCTCAGCTGAAAAGCTCAGCTGCAGCTAAAGGAGCTCAGCTCAGCTGAAGTCCAGCTCAGCTGAAAAGCTCAGCTGCAGCTGAACAAGTTCAGCTGCTTTTCAGCAAGAACACTCTAGGTTTCTCAACCCTAACCACGGTCAACCAAAGAACGTTAAAGAGATTTTTGCTTTTCAAAAATAGCTTTTGAATAGAGAGGTTTGAGCTTTGGCAAACACCAACCTTCTTTTTGGATCCCCCTTTATAGTACGACGATTCCTATACTCAAGTTAAATAAAATAAAATGAAGTAAACTCCTTGAGTCATTGGTGTCTCATGTGTGATTTCTCCATGGCATTGCTTCATAAGGATCACAAACATCTTTGTCTCACCTTTTGAAGCAAACTCAAATCAAACCCTGTGCCTTGTACCATATCACCTTATATGAGTTCAAATCATGGCTTCAAGTCACTTTACTGATGCATCAACATGTTGTAACTCTTCATAGCTGATTAGTTCATCGACTTAGTGCAAGTACTCTCTTCTTCACCTTAGCCATGGTACCTCGGTCTACAAGTCGTCGCTTGGCCTTCACCTTCGCTTAGTTCCTCGAAGCCCTTTCCTTGCTATCTTCACCCTATCAAGCCATTCTTGAGTCACATCCTATTGAGCATCCATTGAGAGAATCATTTCTTCAATATTGTGAACCTTGCTTGAATGTCTTCTAGATATAACTGTTAAGATTAATCAAGCTTTAGTTTGATTCTCATAGAAGCATATATGGACTGATAGTAATATGGTCAAGCCAATTCACGATTCCTCATATCTTATTCACTTTGGCTTGACCTATCTTCTTAATCACTTCATCCTCTATTTGATCATATGTATGTAGTGATTTCTTGGGTCTTGTCCATATATTCAAACCAATATAGAGAGACCATATTATATCCATTTGCATTGTCTCACTGGATTTAACCTTGTGTTGAACCTTTGTTCACTGATCATTATACACTATTCAAGTATGTTCATCATACTGAATTTCCTGTTCAACACTTAGCAAACTTGTTAGACCTTTAAATGTGTTGTTATCTAAATCACCAAAACTCACAAAAGGGATGAATGCACTTTCATATATAGTTTCCTTTTCGTTGTGCATATTCAAATAATGAGAATATATTAATCAAATAACAAATAAATACTAGAATATGCATTTCATGCTGAGGTTCTTGTATGTTTGCATTTGTATTCAAAATTGTGAGACAAGTTTAAGTTTGAAAATTAGAAATTTAAAATGGGAGGAGAAAAGAAAAGAGAAGTAATAATAAGTAAATAAATAAGTGAATATATATTTTTACAATTGCATGCTGGAATATTTATTTTGTTTGTGCATTTTCGAATCTGAAGTTTGAACTTAGATTTGAAATTTCTTTTTGAATTAAGAAGAAAACCAAGCTTAAAGCTAAAATAGAAAAAAAGAGAAAACAAGCCACGGAGCGCCGTTCTGGGCTCAATCCCCAGCCGGCCCACCTCTCTGGGCTCTCCCTATGCGACCCAAACCTTCCCTGCACGCCGCGCCAGTCCCCAAACCCTAGCCGCCAGTCGGTCCTCGCTCCATGATGCGTTTGCGTCGCTGTCGGCCGGAGCCCGCTCGGCAGCGCTGACGTGTGGGCCCGCGTCGTCAGACATATCTTCTCCGCGCTACGGACTCGCACGTGAACAGAAGCGCGCATAAATCGCGCGGGCTCGGCCAACGGATCCACGACCGCTTCACCACCTCCAGCCGAGATCTTCGCTGGGCGACCTATAAGGCCTGGCCACCTCCGCTCGTCCAAAGACATCAAGCTGAGCCAGCGATCCTAACAGACAAAGAAGAAGCCGCCATCGTGGAAGGATAGGCGAGGGAGAAAGATCGCGGGTCCGCCACAGGGAAAACCTCGGTGCGCTTGCGCTGGCGCCTCGGCTAGTGATTTGGGGGGTTCTCCAGATCGTTGGGAACCAGGGCATGGCTTCTAGGGACGTGTGGATCGACTGTGTCACCTCCAATTTCTCATCGGAGGCGAGTTGCTGCCATGAATCGGCCGCTCACTGTCGGTGGAATCCCGTGCTCCGTAATCCGAGGTGAGAAATCATCAATAATATTCACGGTGATCTCCTTCACGTAATGCACCGGTTTATTTCAAGTTTCGTGCACCGGTTGCCGCTTTGCGACGTCGCCGGCCATGGCGACCATCGCGGGCGGAACATTGTGCGCCACCGCATTGACAGCTTGGGGTGGAAGAAGGGTGAGGGTCGTTGGATCCTCGATGAAGGGTAGAGGTGTGGCGATGGGTATGACCGTTGGATCAGCCACGGACGCTCTGGATCAGTCGAGTAGATACCCCTTCGGGTATTTGAATCGTGACCGTTGATTGCCGATCCAGCGCACCTCGTAGCATACCCTTTCGTGTTATATCTGAGACCATCAGATCTAAATCGTGCGGTTCAGGTTAGAAGATACTCCTTGGCTGTGTGGATTTGCATAAGAGCCCCTACTCTTTTTGTGAATCAACCCGTTGTCCATGCGAATGTTGTTCTGAGTCTTGGGAACACTTGCACAGGGGCCCCTGTACTCTACAGAATTTGATGCGCGGTCCAGAGTGTAATAAAAATAAAGAAATAGTTCAGGAAATTGATTTTTAATACAAAAATAAATTCAAAAACTTGTATAAATCATACTAAATCCATTTTAGCTTCAATTTGAGTCATTCTAATTGCAATAATTTTGTATTATTATCGTTTATCACCTATCACCTTTGTTTAACCATGAAACTCGAATTAAAATTGTTCAATTGAATTAATCTATACTAGGTGCTAAATAATTTCAGAAATTCATAACTCAATAACCGTAACTCCGTTTTGATCCATTCTAGTTGTATTAGTCTCATAATAATATTTATTATCATCTGGTAACTTTGTTTTGTCATGAGATATAGGCTAAAATGTTGCACTTAGTCTATTATATACTTAACCACGTGGATCTTTGGAAAACCATAACCTCTTAACCGTAGCTCTGTATTTAGTGGTTCTCAAACCCACGACCTTGTAGCAACGCATAGATTATTATTATGCAGTTTATTCTTATGTTTGGTGTGATGTTAATTTTGCCTATACCATATTTGTTTGTATTGCTACGACTAGCGCGAGGTTGCGAGCCATCTGAAGAGCAAGTTGGTACATGGAATCTCAAGTGCCAGGCAAGTTGTGCCCTTGATCACTTATTTTTACCCAGTCATGTTCTGATTAATCATAATTATCTACATAGTTTAATTTTGATGGGACCCAATAGGTTACCCTAGTTTGACTATCTTTATACCTTGTTCACCACTGAATTTTTGGATAGTACCTGTTATCGCTTTATGTGGTTTTGGGTATAGAGTTATAAATTATTATTCATGATTATATTTTATTACCAGTTGTTATTTACTGTTCATGTTAAGATCATTATGTTAATTGGAACATGGAGAACCACCCGAGAAAACAGTGCTACCACAAGGGTGGAATGGGACGCCCTTGGCTGACTAACTAGGAAAGCTAGTGGAGGACTACCTTACCCGAAAGGGGCAAGGGCAGTAGGGGAGTGGTCAGTGTAGGAAGGTCCTCGGGTTGATTTTGCTGCGATGGCCGTCAGACGAGGGATTCCTGCATTGGAGCTTCCTATAAACTATAGCGGGTTTTCTGAAGCTAATGGAACTTTGTAAGGGCCTCGTAGCGTTACCCTGCCTCGCCTCCTCGGTAGAGGTGTATGGGATTGGCCGTCTCTTGGCAGATGGGTAACATGACTTGTGGGTAAAGCTGTGCAACCTCTGCAGAGTGTAAAACTGGTATACTAGCCGTGCTCATGGTCATGAGCAGCTCGGACACTCACATGATTAATTTATGGAACTAAATTCAATTTGTCATATGCATTGCATCACAGGTGTTGTTATTACTTTTGTTCTACTACTTAATTGGGTTGGTATTTACTTATACTTAGTAATTGCTAATAAAATTTTGACCAAGTTTAAAAGCAATGCTCAGCTTCAGCCATCCTCTTTGGTAAGCCTTACACTTCACATGAGCTCCCACCTTTGGCGAGTTCATGCACATTATTCCCCATAACTTATTGAGCTATGAACGTATGTGAGCTCACTCTTGCTGTCTCACACCCCCACAGGTCAAGAACAGGTACCACAGGATGAGGCGCATGGAGGATGCTATGATGAGTTCGTGAGAGGTCTAGGTCATCATCTCCCAGTTAACTTTGGGTTGTTGGACCGTTGTCTCCTAATAATATAATTATTTATTTATTTTATACAGAACTCCTGTTATATAGTAAAGATGTGACATTCGAACATGTGCGATGATTAATCTTATGTGTGAGACTTGGTCCCTGCACACTTGGTGATTATGTTCGCGCCCGGGTCTTGGTGCCCCGAAACCCGGGTGTGACAGAAGTGGTATCAGAGGAATGTTGACTGTAGGACAAAACTTAGATAGAACTAGACAACCATTATCTACTTACCTTTGCTGCTCTGATTCTTTCTAAAACTTTCCTTAATCTTTTCTCATCCACTGCTACTTTACTCTGATTATTCTTACCTTTTTCTTTCTAAAGACAAATGTGGATTTCAAACTTTGAAATCCCATGCCTAAAGTGACCTTTAGGAATAGGAGACCTACTCTTACGAACAAAATCAAAACTATTTTCGTAAGTATTTGTATGCTTGAATGTTTGTTCTTGTGATACATGTCTGATTTGGATCTTTGATTGAGTGTGATGAGTTGTGGAGTAATGTCCACGGTTACATCTGCATATACATAATGCCTATAAAACTAACTAGACAAACTAGATTATCCCTCATTAAAGTATCTAGTCTAATAATATCCATCTCATCTTAAAAGATTCTATCAAGCCTAATGGATCCATCTTATCTTAAAAGGCTCTCTCTTATCTTAATAGATCCATTATATCTTAAAGTATTCTCCCATATCTTAAAAGATTCACCTTATCTTGGAAGATTCATCCTATTCTAACAACTTTATTCATCCCATCCAAATGTAACAACCATGAGCAAATCCAAAATTTATTTAGATCATATATAGTCTAAAATAGTCATATCAATTTATTCTAGATCTGATCCAATCTAATAGGTTAATCTAACCTAACAAAGTCTAACGTTAAGTTGAGCTAACCTAAGGACAGTAACTTAACAAGTTAACACTAGTGAAATAAACTGGATCCTACTCCTATAAACCTTGTCCTCCCCTCATGCACTTAAACCAAAATTAGTGCATTAGACCAACTCAACCGTGAGCATAAGAACTAACCCAACCAATAGTGTCATGATGGATTGCCTAATCTGTCTATCCTCGCCTAACATCAAACAAGATTTTGACCTACACCATGTAGTCCAACTCACCCATAACTACTTCGACCATATGCCCCAACTCCCATGATATACACTCACCTCGAATCAATTAGACCAAGACCGGAGATGAAAAGATCAACATCGACAAAGAAGGATATGACAGTCAAGGCGAATATCGAGATTAATCAAGACTTAAACATTTCGAATGAAGTATTTTCCTTGCCATAATCTTTCTTACCTCAACCTGTCCAGCCTATAACCGACATAATATGCTCTCCTAAACACCCACTAAAAAACTCTGGATTTTTGAATCAATTATAGACTAAAAGTTGAATTACAAACCAATCTTTATGTATCCCTTTTCTTACAAATCTCGAGGACGAGATTATTTTAAGGGGGGTAGGATTTGTAAAGCCCAAATTTTGTATCAGGAAAAAATAATATAATTATTTTTAGTGTTTGAGAATTTATGAAACCTTGAGAGACTATATAGTTTCCATTTCGTTGTGCATATTCAAATAATGAGAATATATTAATCAAATAACAAATAAATACTAGAATATGCATTTCATGCTAAGGTTCTTGTACGTTTGCATTTGTATTCAAAATTGTGAGACAAGTTTAAGTTTGAAAATTAGAAATTTAAAATGGGAGGAGAAAAGAAAAGAGAAGTAATAATAAGTAAATAAATAAGTGAATATATATTTTTACAATTGCATGCTAGAATATTTATTTTGTTTGTGCATTTTCGAATCTGAAGTTTGAACTTAGATTTGAAATTTCTTTTTGAATTAAGAAGAAAACCAAGCTTAAAGCTAAAATAGAAAAAAAAGAGAAAACAATCCAGGGAGCGTCGTTCTGGGCTCAATCCCCAGCCGGCCCACCTCTCTGGGCTCTCCCTGCGTGGCCCAAACCTTCCCTGCACGTCGCGCCAGTCCCCAAACCCTAGCCGCCAGCCGGTCCTCGCTCCATGACGTGTTTGCGTCGCTGTCGGTCGGGGCCCGCTCGGAAGCGCTGACGTGTGGGCCCGCGTCGTCAGACATATCTTCTCCGCACTACGGACTCGCACGTGAACAGAAGCGCGTAGAAATCGCACAGGCTCGGCCAACGGATCCATGACCGCTTCACCACCTACAGTCGAGATCTTCGCTGGGCGACCTATAAGGCTCGGCCACCTCCACTCGTCCAAAGACATCAAGCTAAGCCAGCGATCCTAATAGACAAAGAAGAAGCCATCGTCGTGGAAGGATAGGCGAGGGAGAAAGATAGCGGGTCCGCCGCAAGGAAAACCTCGGTGCGCTTGCGCTGCTGCCTCGGCTGGTGATTGGGGGGTTCTCCAGATTGCTGGGAACCAGGGCATGGCTTCTAGGGGGCGTGTGGATCAACTATGTCACCTCCAATTTCTCATCGGAGGCGAGTTGCTACCATGAATCAGTCGCTCACTGTGGGTGGACTCCCGTGCTCCGTAATCCGAGGTGATAAATCATCAATAATATTCACGGTGATCTCCTTCACGTAATGCACCGGTTTATTTCAAGTTTCGTGCACCGGTTGCCGCTTTGCGCCGTCACCGGCCATGGCGATCACCGCGGGCGGAACGTTGTGCGCCGCCGCGTTGACAGCTTGGGGTGGAAGAAGGGTGAGGGTCGTTGGATCCTTGATGAAGGGTAGAGGTGTGGCGATGGGTATGACCGTTGGATCAGCCACGGACGCTCCAGATCAGTCAAGTAGATACCCCTTCGGGTATTTGAATTGTGACTGTTGATTGCCGATCCAGCGCACCTCGTAGCATACCCTTTCGTGTTGTATCTGAGACCATCAGATCTAAATCGTGCGGTTCAGGTTAGAAGATACTCCTTGGCTGTGTGGATTTGCATAAGAGCCCTGCTCTTTTTGTGAATCAACCCGTCGTCCATGCGGATGTTGTTCTGAGTCTTGGGAACACTTGCGCAGGGGCCCCTGTACAGCTGTACTCTACAGAATTTGATGCGCTGTCCAGAGTGTAATAAAAATAAAGAAATAGTTCTAGAATTTTTTTAATACAAAAATAAATTCAAAAACTTGTATAAATCATATTAAATCCATTTTAGCTTCAATTTGAGTCATTCTAATTGCAATAATTTTGTATTAATATTGTTTATCACCTAGTACCTTTGTTTAACCATTAAACTCGAATTAAAATTGTTCAACTGAATTAATCTATTCTAGGTGCTAAATAATTTCAGAAATTCACAACTCAATAACCGTAACTCCGTTTTGATCCATTCTAGTTGCATTAGTCTCACAATAATATTTTTTATCATCTGGTAACTTTGTTTTGTCATGAGATATAGGTTAAAATGTTGCACTTAGTCTATTATATACTTAACCACGTGGATCTTTGGAAAACCATAACTTCTTAATCGTAGCTCTGATTTTAGTGGTTCTCAAACCCACAACCTAGTAGCAACGCGTAGATTATTATTATACAGTTTATTCTTATGTTTGGTGTGATGTTAATTTTGCCTATACCATATTTGTTTGTATTGCTATGACTAGCGCGAGGTTGCGAGCCATCTGATGAGCAAGTTGGTACCTGGAATCTCAAGTGTCAGGCAAGTTGTGCCCTTGATCACTTCTTTTTACCCAGTCATGTTCTGATTAATCATAATGATTTGTATAGGTTAATTTTGATGGGACCAATAGGTTACCCTAGTTTAACTATCTTTATACCTTGTTCACCACTGAATTTTTGGGTAGTACCTGCTATCGCTTTATGTGGTTTTGGGTATAGAGTTACATATTATTCATGATTATATTTTATTATCAGTTATTATTTACTGTTCATGTTAAGATCATTATGTTAATTGGAATATGGAGAACCACCTGGGAAAACAGTGCTACCACAAGGGTAGAATGGGACGCCCTTGGCTGACTAACTAGGAAAGCTAGTGGAGGACTACCTTACCCGAAAGGGGCAAGGGCAGTAGGGGAGTGGTCAGTGTAGGAAGGTCCTCGGGTTGATTTTGCTGCGATGGCGGTCAGGCGAGGGATTCCTGCATTGGAGCTTCCTATAAATTGTAGCGGGTTTTCTAAAGCTAGTGGAACTTTGTAAAGGCCTCGTAGTGTTACCCTGCCTCGCCTCCTTGGTAGAGGTGTATGGGATTGGTCGTCTCTTGGCAGATGGGTAACATGACTTGTGGGTAAAGATGCGCAACCTCTGCAGAGTGTAAAACTGGTATACTAGTCGTGCTCACGGTCATGAGCAACTTGGACACTCACATGATTAATTTATGGAACTAAATTCAATTTATCATATGCATTGCATCGCAAGTGTTGTTATTACTTTTGTTCTACTACTTAATTGGGTTGGTATTTACTTATACTTAGTACTTGCTAATAAAATTTTGACCAACATTAAAAGCAATGCCCAGCTTCAGCCATCCTCTTTGGTAAGCCTTACACTTCACGTGAGCTCCCACCTTTGGCGAGTTCATGCACATTATTCTCCATAGCTTGTTAAGCTATGAACGTATGTGAGATCACTTTTGCTGTCTCACACCCCCACTGGTCAAGAATAGGTACCACATGATGAGGCGCATGGAGGATGCCGTGATGAGTTCGTGAGAGGTCTAGGCCATCGTCTCCCAGTCAACTTTGGGTTGCTGGACCGTTGTCTCCTTATAATGTAATTATCTATTTATTTTGTACAGAACTCATGTTATGTAGTAAAGATGTGACATTCGATCCTGTGCCATGATTCATCATATGTGTGAGACTTGGTCCCTGCACACTTGGTGATTATGTTCGCGCCCAGGTCTTGGTGCCCCGAAACTCGGGTGTGACAAGAACTGTCCCTGCAAGGTATATGTGTGCTTAGATTTACGATTGGATTTATTCCATCAATTAGTATGGATCTGCATCGTTGTACCATGAACTGGTGAGCTTGTTCCGGTTCTAAAGACTGCAGTAGCACTGATACATCGTGAAATTGCAAATCTTGTTTATGTCTTCCCATTAGAATTTATACAGCACAACTAGAAAAACATTAATAGTTCCAAAACAAAAAACATGTGTGCCTATTTCTACCACTGCATACCATACTTGGCCAGAAAAAATGTTAATTTAGCCTTCCATCCAGTTTGTGCGTATGGGTAGTTATCAAGATATCCAAAACTGCAACTTGGTGCACAAATTTAAAGAAGCTTTATGTGTTTCTTTACATATTTGGGAACCTATTAACCATACTAGAAATTATGCATAGCTTCTAAAACTTGTCAACCAAAGCAGAATATTGTACGAACCAAACCTAGAGAAAATGAGTGTCAGAATGGCCTCATAGTTAAAGTACTTTACCCAGTTAGCATTTATATAGAGTTTGTCTTTTCTGGTTGTCATTGTTAGTTTTAGATACGACCGATCACTACATTTTACTATGGTATTACTTAATTATGTCGTTGTTTAAAATAATTCGCTATTGATGGCAACTAGATATCTTCCTTTTTACTTTTCTCTAATGTCATTCCTCAACTTTACCAGACGAGCATTTTTTTTGTGACAGTACTCCTGATCTCATTGTGTTTGCTAGCATATTATAACAGGTCACAAAACTATCAGACAAGGATGGAGATTCCTTGGAAAAGATAGGGAGCTTCCAAGTTCCAACGCATGATGAGGGTTTTTTCAAATTCATTATATTTTATTTGATGATCAGCATCTCCTTTGTTTCCTTTTTACATATTGCTTTGTAGGGAGCTGGACTGGATGTTCATATTGCAAGTGTACTGTCTAATGCATGAGCATGGTATCCACCTACAACCTGAAGTTGAGGCCACCACAGTACTGGGTACAAACTACAATTCATATTTGGTGTCTTGGGGCTGGCGCCTCGTTAACTAAAATATCATGTTGCAATATTTCAAAAGATTATCACATAAATCATGTATGTAGTACACACAAAGTATAGTTGCAAAAATTTAGTTTGATATTCATCCTAGATGTCAAGAAACGAACTGTTTGTTTGTAATTAAAGCCAACGGTTCAGTCTGCAGCTGCTGCCAACCGAACATACAAAACAATGTAGGAACAATAGAATTTAGCAGCAGCACTGTAAAGAAGCTAACCTAACATGGCTAAAGCAGCACTGTAAAGAAGCTAAGCTCCCATGTAATCAACTCCAGGAAGAAAGGATATTATATTATATCGTGTATATGTTTGATCATTGAAGAACTGAAGTTAATTTGTATCTACCAATGAACAAACAGAATACGGTAACGAGCGAATGGTTGCCATTTGAACCCAAAGGGTACAACTAGGACTGAAAGTGAAATGGCGGCTATGGTTGACTATATTCCGCCGACACTCTTCTCGTATTCTGCCGGTGTCGCAGACATTTCAAGCTCTCGATCGGCTACGAAACCTCGTATTCCACCTCTTCCTGAAAGCTCCACACAAGAAAAGTCTATGCGGAGATAACTCGCATTGGGGATAACCTGCTCTTGTCCTAGGTGGGCCGGGGCAGGCCTGTATTGATAAGGAAGAGTCCAATAGGAAAAATTCACAGGACTCTCGGGCCGGCCACAGTTAGTCCTGACAGGCGCGAAATCACGTGTGTTAGCGGATTGAGAAGTACCACATCGGCTAATCAACCAGGGAAAACGAGCAGGTTATGCAATAAAGGGACATGATGGTGTTGCCTTGAAACATACTTACCTGGATGAGGTCTATGGCTCATCAAGAACAGCCATGGCCTAGGCTAGTGGCCTCCATTGCACTTGGGGAGGAGCACTAGTCTACCATCTCCTCAAGTAGGAGAGTGGACATCATAATTTGTGTGAGAGGGGATATGCGTCCGCGCGGTCCCTACCAAACCAATGTAATTTTTGACAATACATATAGTATAATCAATGAGAATTATTTTAAGTCAATGTAATTGTTGACATACATATAGTATAATCATTAAGTGTTATATTTTAAGTTATGAGAGTAACATAAGATTTGCTGTTATATATAATTTAATAATTATATTAAGTATAATTGAATATTAATGTAAGTTATTTAATATAATGACATGAGAATGGTAACGAATATTCTAGTTTTCTTATAAATCATTTAATGGGTCTGGACTAGAGGTGCGCTCAATAAAAGATAGCGCAGCACCGATGAAGTCTGCACGGGCGCTCGTCGAACGTCTAGACGTCAAGGCTTGTGATGTGGCACGCTGACGTTCTCTCACTCGTTCTAGATGAAAATTTGTTACTCACTGCTTGTGATGTGGAATAGCTGCAGCTTCACTGTTTGATTCTATTTCCTACTCACAGTTTGGTAAGTAAATCATGACGTGCATGCACGTAATACGGTAAACATCTAGAATCAGGAAAGGAGGAGGCGCTTTAATTTTGGGCGCCACGGTTGTTGTTATTCCTCCTAATCTACTGAAGAGGTTGTTATAGGAGATGCAGATTTCAAACAGCTTGCCTGGAGGATGAGCAGAATAATGCCCTATACTCCAATTGCTTCTTCACCTTCGTCAAAATAAGGACGATGAACCCGGGTTTTAATTGCTTCTTCACCTTCGTCAAAATAAGGACGATGAACCCGGGTTTTCAGAAGTGATCTTCAGAGAGAGGTTCATGTCCTACTATAACGATGAGCGAACCACGCTGACGTTCTCTCTCACTCGTTCTAGATGAAAAATTGTTAGAGGCAGGAAACGGGACACATGCTTTACTGTGGCAGTGCAATATATTAATCCATGTAAATACATGCATTATGCAGCTTCAACGAACATGGTTACAGTTATTCTCGACGACCCCCCACTGGGTGGGTGTTCCCACTTCCCCGTAACACCAAATTTCTTAGAGATGGCCGTCCGTCTCCGGGAGCGCAGGAGGGTCCTCCAGCCGCGTGACTTTGAGCACCCCTGGGACTTCTGCTCATTTGATCAGAACGTACGTGTTGATACGACGGACGTTGAAACTAACAATATTGGCATGGACTAGTACGGATTTAATTAGCTCACTTGACAGTCTACGGGCCTGGTTGTTGGTGATGAAGGCGCTGAACAGCCCGAGCTCGCTCTCATACATCGCGCTCCGTGCTGCTTCGACGCTGGGGGTTCAGGAAAACAGGACAAGGATCAGTACAAAATGCATGCAGGGCCTTCTCTGGAATGGTGCGGTGGTCTGGTCGTCTCTCCTGGAGAGAGAGAGAGAGAGAGAGATCCGCGAGCCACGCAATGCGACCTGCCGAGCACGTTGGCGAGCAGGCGGTAGTTGTACTCCTCGAGGTCGCCGTTGTCCGGGACGCGGACCGTGGCCTCGAACAGGTGCGTCTCCTGGCCTCTCGGCTTCGGCGGGCCGACGGCCGCGGCGTGGTGGGCAGCAGTGACGGCGAGCGCCACCAGGACGGGCAGCAGCATTCTGCCGCTGGCCGTCGTCCTCATGTGTTGCAAGTTGCACGGAATGCCGCAGGCTTGCCGCTTCTGAAGGTTTTCTTTTTCTTTTCTGTTTCGCTCGGTTGGGAACTTGGGATATGGAGGTGAACTATATATAGGGCCGTTTTTATAGGGTGCCTACTACGCCGACCAGTTACGTTCTGATTCGGGAGTTTGAACTGTTGCGTAATA
Source organism: Zea luxurians (assembly GCA_029449295.1). Taxonomy (NCBI): domain Eukaryota; kingdom Viridiplantae; phylum Streptophyta; class Magnoliopsida; order Poales; family Poaceae; genus Zea; species Zea luxurians. Next base: position 120,700,575 of record JAOPSE010000010.1, read on the forward strand.
AACAGCTTAATGAAGACCATTCATGTCTGCCACGGCGTTTGGGGGCTTCTAACGGTAGAACCGATGGGGCGTGTGCGCTGCATTTCTCATTAGGCGTTCAGGTTGCATCTCTGCCATTTGCCGCTCCCGCTCCGCTACGTCTCTCACCGCGAACAGAGGTCGAAGGAGCATTCTGGGCATTATCGTGCATTAATGTCCTAATCTTCCGTGCAACCAACCGATCACGCGATTGGGACAGTAAACCAGGTTTGGCATCGAGCACAGTGCTTTCTGAAGGAGAAGTGTATCGCAACGTTCATATTCTGCTTCTGTAATAAGAAGCCTCTTCAGCACATGTGGTGGAATTGAGACCGGCTCTAGCAGCAACATGTAAAAGACCGTGTCCTCTAAATATAGAGATTTGCCAGATCATTTATCCTTTCAACAAGAGACTCTAAAAAGTTCTCTAAAATTTAGAGGATGACATACGTGCGCTATGTATAGAGGGTGTACGGTGGTGCTCTATACACTATGCTGATTCATGTGTCTCTGCATTCACGTGCTGACGAGCGGTAAAAAATAATATAGAATGCCAAATCTGGTAACGCTGTTGATATAGAGGATGAAATTTAGGGGATATTGTTGGAGATGAAAAAGATATAGAGTACATAATCTTTTAGAGAGTGCTGTAAAGTACATAGAATATTTTTTAGGAGATGAAATTTAGAGGACGTTACTAGAGACAGTCAGAGTCTTTATATATATATATATATATATATATATATATATATATATATATATATATATATATATATATATATATATATAGACTCTGACTGTCTCTAGTAACGTCCTCTAAATTTCATCTCCTAAAAAATATATATATATATATAGGGCAGGTATAACGGGAGCCCTGGGCTTCCGATAGTTAAAGGAAGCCCAGGCCGACCACCCCTGCAAACTGGTTCAACCAGCGCGTCCAACCAGGCTGTCGGGTGCGCCACCTGCTCCACGTCTGTTAGCACAAAAAAAAGGAATGCATGCATGAGTCAAACACGATCTAGTGCATGCGCATAAATTTAGGAAAGATATGTGCGGCAGTTTTGTGAGCACCTAGAGGGGGGTGAATAGGTGATCCTGTGAAACTTAAACTTATAGCCACAAAAACTTGTTAAGTGTTAGCACAATAATCGCCAAGTGGCTAGAAAGGAGTCTCAACAAAACACAATACCACAAGAGATCAAACACAGAGATGACACAGTGGTTTATCCCGTGGTTCGGCCAAGACCAACGCTTGCCTACTCCACGTTGTGGCGTCCCAACGGACGAGGGTTGCAATCAACCCCTCTCAAGCGGTCCAAAGACCAACTTGAATACCACGGTGTTTTGTTTTGCCTTTCAATATCCCGTTTGCGAGGAATCTCCACAACTTGGAGCCTCTCGCCCTTACACTTGAGATTCACAAGAAATTCAGAGTAAGGGAGGAAAGCAACACACACAAATCCACAGCAAAATGCGCACACACACGGCCAAGAATCGAGCTCAAAAGACTATCTAAAAGTTCTCACTAGAACGGAGCTCGAATCATTGAGAATGACAAACGAATGCGCAAAGACTGAGTGTGGATGATCAAGAATGCTCTAAGGTTGCTTGGTTGTCTTCTCCATGTGCCTAGGGGCCCCTTTTATAGCCCCAAGGCAGCTAGGAGCCGTTGAGAGCAAATCTGGAAGGCCAATCTTGTCTTCTATCGTCGGGTGCACCGGACAGTCCGGTGCACACCGGACACTGTCCGGTGCCCGATTTCCTTCCTAAAATGGCGCTGTCGACCATTGCAGATCTGGGAGCCATTGGCGCACCGGACAAGTCCGGTGCACACCGGACAGTCCGGTGCCCCCTTCCGACCGTTGGCCCGGCCACGTGTCGCGCGCATATCCCGCGGTCGACCGTTGGCCCGGCCGACCGTTGGCTCACCGAACAGTCCGGTGCACACCGGACAGTCCGGTGAATTTTAGCCGTACGCCGTCGGCGAATTCCCGAGAGCGGCCACTTCACGCCGAGCCAGCCTGGCGCACCCAGACTGGACAGACTTTGGCTGCTCGAGCCATCTCTTTTCCAACTCGATTTTTTTCTGTTTCCAGCACTTAGACACAATACATTAGTCCATAAAACAATGTACTAAGTCTGAGAAACATACCTTTATCCTTGATTTGTACTTTGTCCACCATTTTACAATTAGGCACCTGTGTTGGGCACTAAATCACCAAAATACTTAGAAATGGCCCAAGGGCACATTTCCCTTTCAAGTTTCTATTTTTAAATCCTTTATTTCCTCCATAAATTTAGGATCGCTGCAACAGCCATGCAGCTAGACGCGTAAGGACCATTTTATGATATATACTGAGACTAAATATGCTACACTGTGTAAATAATTATGCAATTCGATATACTGCGTAAAAATCTGTTACCAGCACACGAATTTATGATGAAAATAATGTGCAATGAAAGGAAATGAATTACACGCATAGAAACAAAAATCGTATTTAATGTTTTATTTCCTTCATAAATATAAGATCCCTCCAACAGCCATGCAGCTAAACACATTAAATCTAGTTTATGATATATACTGATACAAATTATACTATATGGTATAGGTATTTATGCAATTTGTTACACTGTGTAAAAAATCTGGCATGTTGTTCACTGGTGGACGCACCTCCGGGTTGGAGTGTAATAACCTTAAGTTTTAAGCATAAAATCCCTTAATTATAAGCGTATATACTGAGCAAATGTGAGAGGTTGATAGCTCTAGTAGGTTGTTATTACGATCCTATTTTTATGGCAGATCCGAAAAACATGGCAGCCGCATGCATGCGGTTATACAGATCCAAAAATTATGGCAAAATGCATGCATGAGTCAAACAGGTTCCCTTGCATGCGCGTAAATTTAGGAAAGATATGTGTGATAGTTTCTATTTTAAATGCCTTATTTCCTCCATAAATTTAGGATCGCTGCAAGAGTAATGCAGCTAGACTCGTAATTATTATTTTATGATATATAGTGATACTAAATATGCTACACTGTGTAGATAATTATGCAATTGGGTATACTGCATAAAAATATGTTACCAGCTGCATGCACACGAATTTATGATGGAAAGAATATGCAATAAAAGGAAATGAATTGCATGCATAGAAACAAAAAATCGCATTTAATGTTTTATTTCCTTCATAAATATAGGATCCCTCCAACAGTCATGCAGCTAAACGCATTAGAACTAGTTTATGATGTATATTGAAACAAATTATACTACACGGTGTAGGTATTTATGCAATTCCTTATACTGCGTAAAAAACTGGCATGTTGTTCACTGGTGGACGCATATCCGGGTGAAGCGTAAAAACCTTAAGTTTTGAGCATAAAATCCCTCAATTATAAGCGTAAATACCGAGTCAATGAGAGATTGATAACTCTAGTAGGTTGTTATTACGATCCTATTTTTATGACAGATCCTAAAAACATGGCAGCCGCATGCATGCGGTTTCTATTTTTATACAGATCCAAAAATTATGGCAAAATCGTGGGAGTTTCCATTGCATGCGCGCAAATTACGAACATCATAAATTAAGGAATTGCCTTTCCAATGTGCATGCAGTAAACTGATATACGAACTCCATGTTCAAGCATAAAATCGTACAGTTTTTAGCGTAAATAGTACATATGGTAGGCATAAAACACAATAATCGAAAATAAAATTGCGCCGGATCAGAGGATGTCACGCGTGATCATCGCTGCGCGCATCTCGCGCCTTCCGTGACGTCGTTCGCTCGAACATCGCGCCTCACGCGTCGCCGTCACTACTCGCACGTCGACGGACGTCGCTTGCTCGCCGGCCTTGGAAGTGCCACCTCCTCGGAGCTTCGGGGACGCCACCGCTTGCCCACACAAGGGCCCCGCTGCGGATCGAGGAACCTCCGCCACCGCGCGTCGAGGTAATGGGGTTGCAGCCACCGGCCTGGGAACCGCCGCCACCGCACAAGGGCACTGCCGCCGCTCGCCCACTGGATCGGGGGCCGCCACCACCAGCCTGGGAACTGCCGCCACCGCACAAGGGCGCTGCCGCCGCTCGCCCTCTGGATCGGGGGCCGCCACCGCCGGCCTGGGAACCGCCGCCACCGCATGTCGAGGTCGGAGAGTCGCGACCACCGCAGCCACTGGCCGGGGTTCACCGCCGCGCGCACTATCGGGCAACCGCCGTCGCTAATGAATCGAGATGGGGCGTGAAAAACTGATCCCTAGCACTACACATTTTCTTTTATAGACGTCTGGACCTGGTCCGGCTCGACCGGATTGCACTGTCTGGCCTGGGCTTGCTTTAGTTATTGGAAGCCCAGGGCTCCTAATATATAATCTATATATATATATATACTAGGCGTATACCCATGCGTTGCTATGGAATCAATCAATATAATAAAATACATGCATATGCAAAACCACTGATTGTTATTCTATACTTTTATTAGCATCACTAAAAGTTGATGGTTATATACCTTAAAAAATATAAGATTCCATAAAATGATAATGTATTATATAAGGCATTGTACGTAACCAATATGATAAAATTACTACGTAAAGTGCTAAGGTATATGTCTGTACGTTACTACGGAACCAATATGATAAAATTACTACGTAAAGTGCTAAGGAATTTTGGCAAGAAGTGCATCAATAAGGCATTGTGTATGTTGACCCTGAATGCTATCTTCTCTTTGTTTGACATCCTCCTCAGATCAACGGCTTCCAACCAGTACAAAATCAGCCTGGAATATCGAATCTAGTAAAAAATAGTGTATCGAAACTAAACTGGCAAATTGAACAATTGCATCAGCCAAAGAGCAGAAATGTAGCTCACTTGTAAGTCTGGAGATCCTCACGGCTTCTTTCGTCCTCCTACTGTCAGGGCGAATTGTAGGAACCTCAACCATCATGTTATAAGGTCCACTGACTCCTTCAAACCCTCGACATGGAATGAGTTTATCAAACGGGAGCCCAGGGTTGCTTCTCTCTTGTCGTTGGGACTCAATATGTTCAGATGTGAAAACTGGTGAGCTATAGACAGGGGTACTGCAAAATGCCACCATCTAATGGAAAAGTTGTAACTTCTAGAATGTCAGCGTTCATTTTATTTTGATAATTATATTTCAAGAAAACAAGGCCATACAAAAGGTATACCTGAGAGCACCTAGAGGGGGGGGGGTGAATAGGTGATCCTGTGAAAACTTAAAACTTAAGCCACAAAAACTTGTTAAGTGTTAGCACAATAATTGCCAAGTGCCTAAGGAGAAGTCTCAACAAAACACAATACCACAAGAGATCAAGCACAGAGGTGACACAGTGGTTTATCCCGTGGTTCGGCCAAGACCAACGCTTGCCTACTCCACGTTGTGGCGTCCCAACGGACGAGGGTTGCAATCAACCCCTCTCAAGCGGTCCAAAGACCCACTTGAATACCACGATGTTTTGTTTTTCCTTTCACTATCCCGTTTGCAAGGAATCTCCACAAATTGGAGTCTCTTGCCCTTACAAGTATATGATCACAAAGAAGCACAGAGTAAGGAAGGGAAGCAACACACACAAATCCACAGCGAAACGCGCACACACACGGCCAAGAATCGAGCTCACAAGAGTATCACAAAGTTCTCACTAGAGCGGAGCTCGAAACACTTAGAATGACAAACAAATGCGCAGAGACTGAGTGTGGATGATCAAGAATGCTCAAAGGTTGCTTGTTTTTCTCCTCCATGCGCCTAGGGGCTCCTTTTATAGCCCCAAGGCAGCTAGGAGCCGTTGAGAGCAAATCCGGAAGGCCATTCTTGCCTTCTGTCGTCGGGGGCACCGGACAGTCCGGTGCACACCGGACACTGTCCGGTGCCCAATTTGTTTCCATAACTGGCGCTTCCGACCGTTGCCGACCGTTGTAGATCTGGGAGCCGTTGGCGCACCGGACATGTCCGGTGCACACCGGACAGTCCGGTGCCGTCTTCCGACCGTTGGCTCGGCGACGTGTCCCGCGCGGATTGCGCGGCCGACCGTTGGCCCCGGCCGACCGTTGGCTCACCGGACAGTCCGGTGCACACCGGACAGTCCGGTGAATTTTAGCCGTACGCCGTCGGCGAATTCCCGAGAGCGGCCTGTTCGCGCTGAGTCAGTCTGGCGCACCGGACACTGTCCGGTGCACACCGGACAGTCCGGTGCTCCAGACCGAGCTGGGTCTCGGCAGCACACAGCCAAGTCTTTTCTCCTCTTCTCTCTTCTTCTTCTTTCTGTTTCTAACACTTAGACAAATATATTAGTACACAAAACCAATGTACTAAGGCTTAGAAACATACCTTTACTTCATGATTTGCACCTTGTTCATCCATGTACATAAATTCACAATTAAGCACATGTGTTGGCACTCAATCACCAAAATACTTAGAAATGGCCCAAGGGCACATTTCCCTTTCAATCTCCCCCTTTTTGGTGATTTATGCCAACACAACATAAAGCAACTAGAACAAGTGCAAACTCACTTCAAATAAAACTTAAATTTATTTTGAATCAATTTTGGCATATATGGATCATCCTTTGCCACCACTTGGTTTGTTTTTGCAAATCAAACTCAAATCTCTATCTCTAAGTTAAACACACATGTTGAAGCATAAAGAGAGTCATTCCAAAAGAGATTGATCAAAGATTTCAAAAACTCCCCCTTTTTCCCATAATCAATACTTCTCCCCACAAGAAGCCAACTTTTGACAAGAGAGACAACATAAGAATTTTGACAAACCAAAAACTCTATTCTACTATTTTCAAAATCTCTCAAGTGGTAGCTGATCCATTTATTGCTTTGGCCTTTATTTTCTCCCCCTTTGGCATCAAGCACCAAAACGGGATCAATTTTGGCCCTTTAACCCCATTGCCTCACAAAAATCTTCAATTAAGAGCAAATGGCAATAAGAGTTCATGAGATGAACTTGGAATAAGTTACCCCTCATCGGAGTGCAGTGGAAGTCTTTCATGGTCCAAGTCCACCTTTTCCTTTTCAATTCTCCTTTGTGACTGAAACAAGCAAACTCAAACATATGGTTAGTCTCAAAGGGTCAAGTTGTAACACATCTCCCCCTAAACATGTGCATCACTTTGCAACGGACTTGTGAGGTCCAGGGAGTGTTTGTACAACTTGAGCACCATGATAAGCAACAAAATGCAAAAAGGAACATGATCAAAAGCATGAATACATGTATGCTACAATTCAATCCAAGTTCCGCGAATCTAAGACATTTAGCTCACTACGCAGCCTGCAAAAGGTCTTCTCATCTAAAGGCTTGGTGAAGATATCGGCTAGCTGGTTCTCGGTGCTAACATAAAACACTTTGATATCTCCCTTTTGCTGGTGGTCTCTCAAAAAGTGATGCCGGATGTCAATGTGCTTTGTGCGGCTGTGCTCAACAGGATTTTCCGCTATTCGGATAGCACTCTCATTATCACATAGGAGTGGGACTTTGCTCAGATTGTAGCCAAAGTCCCGGAGGGTTTGCCTCATCCAAAGTAGTTGCGCGCAACACTGTCCTGCGGCAACATACTCGGCCTCAGCGGTGGATAGGGCAACGGATGTTTGTTTCTTAGAGTTCCATGACACCAGGGACCTTCCTAAGAATTGGCACGTCCCTGATGTACTCTTCCTATCGACCTTACATCCAGCATAGTCGGAATCTGAGTACCCAATCAAGTCAAAGTTAGACCCCTTTGGATACCAGATCCCGAAGCAAGGCGTAACGACTAAATATCTAAGAATTCGCTTCACCGCCACCAAGTGACACTCCTTAGGATCGGATTGAAATCTAGCACACATGCATACGCTAAGCATAATATCCGGTCTACTAGCACATAAATAAAGCAAAGAACCTATCATTGACCGGTATGCCTTTTGATCAACGGACTTACCTCCTCTGTTGAGGTCGGTGTGTCCGTCGGTTCCCATCGGCGTCTTTGCGGGCTTGGCGTCCTTCATCCCAAACCTCTTTAGCAGATCTTGCGTGTACTTCGTTTGGGAGATGAAAGTGCCGTCCTTGAGTTGCTTCACTTGGAACCCAAGGAAGTAGTTCAACTCGCCCATCATCGACATCTCGAATTTCTGCGTCATCACCCTGCTAAACTCTTCACAAGACTTTTGATTAGTAGAACCAAATATTATGTCATCGACATAAATTTGGCACACAAACAAATCACCATCACAAGTCTTAGTGAAAAGAGTTGGATCGGCTTTCCCAACCTTGAAAGCATTAGCAATTAAGAAATCTCTAAGGCATTCATACCATGCTCTTGGGGCTTGTTTAAGTCCATAGAGCGCCTTAGAGAGCTTACACACGTGATCGGGGTACCGCTCATCCTCGAAGCCAGGGGGTTGCTCCACGTACACCTCCTCCTTTATTGGTCCGTTGAGGAAAGCGCTCTTCACATCCATTTGGTACAACCTGAAAGAATGGTGAGCGGCATATGCTAGCAAGATACGAATTGATTCTAGCCTAGCCACAGGAGCAAAAGTCTCCTCAAAGTCCAAACCTGCGACTTGGGCATAACCTTTTGCCACAAGTCGAGCCTTGTTCCTTGTCACCACCCCGTGCTCGTCCTGTTTGTTGCGGAAAACCCACTTGGTTCCCACAACATTTTGCTTGGGGCGAGGCACCAGAGTCCAAACTTCATTGCGCTTGAAGTTGTTGAGTTCCTCCTGCATGGCCAATACCCAATCCGGATCTAGCAAGGCCTCCTCTACCCTGAAAGGCTCAATAGAAGAGACAAAGGAGTAATGCTCACAAAAATTAACTAATCGAGATCGAGTAGTTACTCCCTTGCTAATGTCACCCAGAATTTGGTCGACGGGATGATCCCTTTGAATCATCGCTCGAACTTGGGTTGGAGGTGCTGGTTGCGCTTCTTCCTCCATCACATGATCATCTTGTGCTCCCCCTTGATCACACGCCTCCTTTTGATGAACCTGTTCATCGTCTTGAGTTGGGGGATGCACTGTTGTTGAGGAAGAAGGTTGACCTTGTTCATCTTGTTCCTGTGGCCGAACGTCTCCAATCGCCATGGTTCGTATAGCGGCCGTTGGAACATCTTCTTCATCTACATCATCACAATCAACAACTTGCTCTCTTGGAGAGCCATTAGTCTCATCAAATACAACGTCGCTAGAGACTTCAACCAAACCCGATGATTTGTTGAAGACTCTATACGCCTTTGTATTTGAATCATAACCTAATAAAAACCCTTCTACAGCTTTGGGAGCAAACTTAGAATTTCTACCCTTCTTCACTAGAATGTAGCACTTGATCCCAAAAACACGAAAGTAAGATACATTGGGTTTGTTACCGGTTAGTAGCTCATATGACGTCTTCTTGAGGAGGCGGTGAAGGTAGACCCTGTTGATGGCGTGACAAGCCGTGTTCACGGCTTCCGACCAAAAGCACTCGGGGGTCTTGAACTCTCCAAGCATCGTCCTCGCCATATCGATTAGCGTCCTGTTCTTCCTCTCTACCACATCATTTTGCTGTGGTGTGTAGGGAGCGGAGAACTCGTGCTTGATCCCTTCCTCCTCAAGAAACTCCTCCACTTGAAGGTTCTTGAACTCAGACCCGTTGTCGCTCCTAATCTTCTTCACCTTGAGCTCAAACTCATTTTGAGCTCTCCTGAGGAAGCGCTTGAGGGTCCCTTGGGTTTCAGACTTATCCTGCAAAAAGAACACCCAAGTGAAGCGGGAAAAGTCATCAACAATAACTAAACCATACTTACTTCCTCCTATGCTTAGATAGGCGACGGGTCCGAAGAGGTCCATATGCAGCAGCTCCAGAGGTCTTGATGTGGTCATCACATTCTTGCTGTGATGTGCTCCTCCCACCTGTTTACCTGCTTGACAAGCTGCACAAGGTCTATCTTTTTCGAAATAAACATTTGTTAGACCTATCACGTGTTCTCCCTTTAGAAGCTTGTGGAGGTTCTTCATCCCCACATGTGCTAAGCGGCGATGCCACAGCCAGCCCATGCAAGTCTTAGCCATTAAGCATGCATCTAGACCGGCCTCTTCTTTTGCAAAATCAACTAAGTAAAGCTTGCCGTCTAGTACACCCTTAAAAGCTAGTGAGCCATCACATCTTCTAAAGACAGACACATCTACATTAGTAAAAAGGCAGTTATATCCCATGTTGCATAGTTGACTAACAGATAGCAAATTGTAACCAAGAGACTCAACTAAAAACACATTTGAAATTGAGTGCTCATTAGAAATTGCAATTTTACCTAACCCTTTTACCTTGCCTTGATTCCCATCACCGAATATAATTGAATCTTGGGAATCCTTATTTTTGACGTAGGAGGTGAACATCTTCTTCTCCCCCGTCATATGGTTTGTGCATCCGCTGTCGATAATCCAGCTTGAACCCCCGGATGCATAAACCTGCAAGGCAAATTTAGGCTTGGGTCTTAGGTACCCAACTCATGTTGGGTCCTGCAAGGTTAGCACAAATGTCCTTAGGGACCCAAATGCAAGTCCTGTCTCCCTTGCATTTTGCCCCTAACTTCCTAGCAACTATTTTCCTATCCTTTCTACAAATAGCAAAGGAAGTGTTTAAAGCACAATAAATTATAGAAGGTTCATTCACTACTTTCCTAGGAGCATGAATAACATTCTTTCTAGGCACATGAGCAATATTTCTTCTAGGCATATGTACAACATTTCTCCTACACATATCTCTATCATGCTTATAGGAAGAACTAGAAGCAAACATGGCATGAGAATCATAAACATGTGAATCAAAATCATTACAAGCATTTCTAGCATGTCTCCTATCATGGTATAAGAAAGCATGGTTCTTTTTAGCACTACTAACCATAGGGGCCTTCCCCTTCTCCTTGACGAAGATGGGAGCCTTATGGCTGGTTAAGTTCTTGGCCTCTCTCTTGAAGCCAAGACCATCCTTAATTGAGGGGTGTCTACCAACCGTGTAGGCATCCCTTGCAAATTTTATTTTATCAACTTCACTCTTGCTAGTCTTAAGTTGGGCATTAAGACTAGCCAATTCCTCATTTAATTTGGAAATTAAAACTAGGTGTTCACTACAGGCATTAACATCGAAATCCTTACACCTAGTGCAAATCATAATATGTTCTACACAAGAATTAGATTTATTTGCTACTTCTATCTTAGCATTTAAATCATTGTTAACACCTTGTAAAGTAGAAATGGTTTCATGACAAGTAGATAGTTCATAAGAAAGCATTTCATTTCTTTTCACTTCTAAAGCATATGATTTTTGTGCCTCTACAAATTTATCATGTTCATCATACAATAAATCCTCTTGCTTTTCTAAAAGCCTATCCTTTTCATTCAATGCATTAATCAATTCATTGATTTTATCTATCTTAGATCTATCTAAGCCCTTGAACAAGCATGAATAATCTATGTCATCATCATCACTAGACTCACTATCACTAGAAGAAGCATAAGTGGAGTCTTGAGTACTCACTTTCTTCTCCCTTGCCATAAGACATGTGAGACGCTCGTTGGGGAAGAGAGCCGATTTGTTGAAGGCAGTGGCGGCGAGTCCTTCGTTGTCGGAGTCGGACGAAGAGCAATCCGAGTCCCACTCCTTTCCTAGATGTGCCTCGCCCTTTGCCTTCTTGTATTGCTTCTTCTTCTCTCTTTTGTTCCCCTTTTTCTGGTCACTTTCATTATCGGGACAGTTAGCGATAAAATGACCAAGCTTACCGCATTTGAAGCATGAGCGCTTCCCCTTTGTCTTGGTCTTGCTTGGCTGCCCCTTGCGACCATTTAGCGCCGTCTTGAATCTCTTGATGATGAGAGCCATCTCTTCATCATTGAGTCCGGCCGCCTCAACTTGCGCCACCTTGCTAGGTAGCGACTCCTTGCTCCTCGTTGCCTTTAGAGCAATGGGTTGAGGCTCGTGGAGTGGTCCGTTCAACGCGTCGTCGACGTATCTTGCCTCCTTGATCATCATCCGCCCGCTCACGAATTTTCCAAGTACTTCCTCGGGCGTCATCATCGTGTACCTAGGATTCTCACGAATATTGTTCACGAGATGAGGATCAAGAACGGTAAAGGACCTGAGCATTAGGCGGACGACGTCGTGATCCGTCCAACGCGTGCTTCCGTAGCTCCTTATTTTGTTGATAAGGGTCTTGAGCCGGTTGTAAGTTTGAGTTGGCTCCTCTCCCCTTATCATGGCGAATCGTCCAAGCTCGCCCTCCACCAACTCTATCTTGGTGAGCAAGGTGACGTCGTTCCCCTCATGAGAAATCTTGAGGGTGTCCCAGATTTGCTTGGCGTTATCCAAGCCGCTCACTTTATGGTATTCATCCCTGCACAAGGAAGCTAGAAGAACAGTAGTAGCTTGTGCATTCTTATGAATTTGTTCATTAATGAACATAGGACTATCCGAACTATCAAAGTGCATTCCACTCTCTACAATCTCCCATATACTAGGATGGAGAGAGAATAGGTGGCTACGCATTTTGTGGCTCCAAAATCCGTAGTCCTCTCCATCAAAGTGTGGGGGCTTGCCGAGTGGAATGGAGAGCAAATGTGAATGTGAACTTTGCGGAATACGAGAGTAATCAAAAGAAAAGTTCGAATTAACCGGTTTCCTTCTCTCGTAGTCGTTGTGGTCTTCGTCCTTTTGGGAAGAAGTAGACTCATTGCTGTCGTAGTAGACGATTTCCTTGATGCGCCTTGTCTTCTTCTTCTTCCCTTCCTTCCGTCTATGACCCGAGCCGGAGTCGGTAGGCTTGTCGTCCTTCGGCTCGTTGACGAAGGATTCCTTCTCTTTGTCGTTGATCACGATACCCTTCCCCTTAGGATCCATCTCTTCGGGCGGTTAGTCCCTTTGTGAAGAGAACGGCTCTGATACCAATTGAGAGCACCTAGAGGGGGGGGGGTGAATAGGTGATCCTGTGAAAACTTAAAACTTAAGCCACAAAAACTTGTTAAGTGTTAGCACAATAATTGCCAAGTGGCTAAGGAGAAGTCTCAACAAAACACAATACCACAAGAGATCAAGCACAGAGGTGACACAGTGGTTTATCCCGTGGTTCGGCCAAGACCAACGCTTGCCTACTCCACGTTGTGGCGTCCCAACGGACGAGGGTTGCAATCAACCCCTCTCAAGCGGTCCAAAGACCCACTTGAATACCACGATGTTTTGTTTTTCCTTTCACTATCCCGTTTGCAAGGAATCTCCACAAATTGGAGTCTCTTGCCCTTACAAGTATATGATCACAAAGAAGCACAGAGTAAGGAAGGGAAGCAACACACACAAATCCACAGCGAAACGCGCACACACACGGCCAAGAATCGAGCTCACAAGAGTATCACAAAGTTCTCACTAGAACGGAGCTCGAAACACTTAGAATGACAAACAAATGCGCAGAGACTGAGTGTGGATGATCAAGAATGCTCAAAGGTTGCTTGTTTTTCTCCTCCATGCGCCTAGGGGCTCCTTTTATAGCCCCAAGGCAGCTAGGAGCCGTTGAGAGCAAATCCGGAAGGCCATTCTTGCCTTCTGTCGTCGGGGGCACCGGACAGTCCGGTGCACACCGGACACTGTCCGGTGCCCGATTTGTTTCCATAACTGGCGCTTCCGACCGTTGCCGACCGTTGTAGATCTGGGAGCCGTTGGCGCACCGGACATGTCCGGTGCACACCGGACAGTCCGGTGCCGTCTTCCGACCGTTGGCTCGGCCACGTGTCCCGCGCGGATTGCGCGGCCGACCGTTGGCCCCGGCCGACCGTTGGCTCACCGGACAGTCCGGTGCACACCGGACAGTCCGGTGAATTTTAGCCGTACGCCGTCGGCGAATTCCCGAGAGCGGCCTGTTCGCGCTGAGTCAGTCTAGCGCACCGGACACTGTCCGGTGCACACCGGACAGTCCGGTGCTCCAGACCGAGCTGGGTCTCGGCAGCACACAGCCAAGTCTTTTCTCCTCTTCTCTCTTCTTCTTCTTTCTGTTTCTAACACTTAGACAAATATATTAGTACACAAAACCAATGTACTAAGGCTTAGAAACATACCTTTACTTCATGATTTGCACCTTGTTCATCCATGTACATAAATTCACAATTAAGCACATGTGTTGGCACTCAATCACCAAAATACTTAGAAATGGCCCAAGGGCACATTTCCCTTTCAATACCACAGATCATTCTAATTTGAAATATGTTAAAATTTAGAAACTTAAACATATCATGAGAATAATTTCTAGTACTGTCAAAGATTAGAATATACAGAAGAAAATCAAACTTAAACATATGAATGCAAACAAAGGTGTCGGGGACCATAATTAGGGGTACCCTCAAGGCTCCTAAATCTCAGCTGGTAACCCCCATCAGCACAAAGCTGCAAAGGCCTGATGGGTGCGATTAAGTCAAGGATCGGTCCGTTCGAGGGACGCGATCACGCCTCGCCCGAGCCCAGCCTCGGGCAAGGGCAGCCGACCCCGGAGGATCTACGTCTCGCCCGAGGACCCCCTCCAGCAACGGACACACCTTCGGCTCGCCCGAGGCTCAGTCTTCACCAAGAAGCAACCTTGGCCATATCGCCACGCCAACCGACCAAATCGCAGGGGCATTTAATGCAAATGTGGCCTGACACCTTCATCCTGACGCACGCCCTCCAGTCGATAGAGCCGAAGTGACCGCAGTCACTTCGCCGCTCCACTGACCGGTCTGACAAGAGGACAGCGCCGCTTGCGCCGCTCCGACTGCTGAGCCACTCGACAGAGTGAGGCTGGTAGCAGCCAAGTCCGGCCTCAGGCGTCATAGGAAACTCCGCTTCGCCCGACCCCAGGGCTCGGGCTCAGCCCCGGAAGACGACGGACTCCGCTTCGCCCGACCCCAGGGCTCGGACTCGGGCTCAGCCCCGGAAGACGACGAACTCCGCTTCGCCTGACCCTAGGGCTTGGACTCGGGCTCAGCCCCGGAAGACGACGAACTCCGCTTCGCCCGACCCCAGGGCTCGGGCTCGGGCTCAGCCCCGAAGGATGACGAAGTCCGCCTCGCCCGACCCCAGGGCTCGGACTCAGCCCTGGCCTTAGCCGATGGTCTCCGCCTCGTCTGACTCGGGGGCTCGGACTCGACCTCAACCTTGGAAGACAGACTCGACCTCGACCTCGGAGGAGCCTCCACCTCGCCCAACCTAGGGCACGGACCGACCACGTCAACAGGAAGCGCCATCATTACCCTACCCCGAGCTGACTCAGGCTACGGGGAACAAGACCGGCGTCCCATCTGGCTCGCTCTACTATACGAGTAATGATGGCGCCCCGCATGCCCTGTGACGACGGCGGCTCTCAGCCCCCTTACGGAATCAAGAGGACGTCAGCAAGGACTCGACAGCCCTGACAGCTGTCCTTCCGCCAGGCTCTAGCGCTCCTCCGACAGCCACGACACCACACGAACTGGGTGCCAAAACCTCTCCAGCTGCCATGATGGCATGTACTTAGGGCGCTAGCTCTCCTCCGCTAGACACGTTAGCACATTGCTACACTCCCCATTGTACACTTGGATCCTCTCCTTACGCCTATAAAAGGGAGGTCCAGAGCCCTCTTACAGAGGGTTGGCCGCGCGGGGAAGGACGAGACGGCGCTCGCTCCCTCCCGCGTGGACGCTTGTAACCCCCTACTGCAAGCGCACCCGACCTGGGCGCGGGGCTAACACGAAGGCCACAGGTTCCACCTCCCACGCCTGTCTCCCTCCGGCTGCTCTCTCCCCCCTTCGCGTTCCGCCTCGCGCCGACCCATCTGGGCTGGGGCACGCGGCGATGATTCACTCGTCGGTCCAGGGACCCCCCGGGTTTCGAAACACCGACAGTTGGCGCGCAAGGTAGGGGCCTGCTGCATGTTGACGAACAGCTTCCCGTCAAGCTCCAGATGGGCAGTCTCCAGCAACCTCTCCAGCCCGGGACGGTGCTCCGTTTCGGGAGTCTTGAGTTCATGTCCCTCGACGACAGCTACGACATGATACTTCTTTCCCCACCGCGCGACAGCGACAATGACGGTCGACAGCCCGCCCGTCGGCGGGGAAATCGACGACGCCTTCCCCACGTGGTGAAAGGACGACATTCGGGCTTGTCCCGTCCCCTCCCCTGCCGACGGAGCAGGAGGCGGGGCAACCAAGGCCAAGCAGGAGGCGGCACTTCGTTGGCTGTCGAGCGAGTCGATGGCGCCGGCGCCCCAACGGAGAGCGCGTCGGGCATCGGCCTCGCGTCTGAGACGAAGACGAGCGCCATCTCCCCGCAACACACCAACCTCAAGCAAACGGACGACGCCAGCACGCTCGCGAAGGACTTGCTGGGCGTCACCCTAGTACCTGAGACGACGGTGTAGTCAGTCCCTGACGTGACTTCGTCACCGCCCGTCGACCAAAAGGTACCGACCGATTCCCATCTCGCGCCTTTTGGATTCGGCCTCGACCCGTTAAGCAACTCCGCTTCGGTGGACATTCTCATAGAGGCGAGTCCAAACCCTCTGGGGTATCGTGTGCGGTCACCCTGGGACTGGCTGACGGCCGTCTCGACCTACGGGCCCTCGGGGTCTGGGGAAGATGGCGAGCCCGACCTCTGTTGGGATTTCTCTGGACTTGGTAACCCCAGTGTCGTGCGGGACTTCATGACCGCATGCGACTACTGCCTTTCCGACTGTTCCGACGGTAGCCGTAGCCTCGGCGACGAGGACTGCGGTCCGAGTCACGAATGTTTCCACGTCGATCTAGGGGGTCCCGGTGAAGGCAACCATCTTGGTATACCGGAGAATGGTGATCCCCCTAGGCCCGTGCCTCGCGTTGACATCCTTCGGGAGCTAGCTGTGGTCCCCGTTCCGGCGGGGGGTCCTGACCCACAGCTCGAGCAAATCCGCGAGATGCAGGCTAGGCTCGACGAGGGAGCAGGAACGCTTGAGCCAATCCGCCGGAACATCGGGCAGGAATGGGCGGGCCAACCTCCGGCCGGAGAGGCGCGTCATCTCCCCCAGGGCATCCAGCACCGCATCGCTGATGACGTCAGGGTAAGGCCGCCACCGGTTTCCAGTGGAGTCGGCCAAAACCTGGCCGCAGCGGCAATACTTCTCCGCGCGATGCCGGAGCCATCAACCACCGAGGGGCGGCGTATCCAGGGAGAGCTCAAGAATCTCCTGGAGGACGCCGCGGTCCGACAGGCCGAAAGCTCCGCCTCCCGAAGGCAGGGGTACCCCTCGGAACATCGCGCCGCAACTTCCCGATTCATGTGGGAAGCCTCGGTCCACACCGGGCGCACGCGCAACACAGTGCCTGCGGCCCCGGGTCGCCTCGGCAACGAGCACCATCACCACAGCCGTCGGGCCCGCCTCGACGAGAGGGTGCGCCGAGGCTACCACCCCAGGCGTGGGGGACGCTACGACAGCGGGGAGGATCGGAGTTCTTCGCTCGAACCACCCGGTCCGCAGGCTTTCAGCCGCGCCATACGACGGGCGCCGTCCCCGACCCGGTTCCGAACCCCGACTACTATCACAATGTACTCGGGGGAGACGAGACCGGAACGGTGGCTCGCGGACTATCGGCTAGCCTGCCAACTGGGTGGAACGGACGATGATAATCTCATCATCCGCAACCTCCCCCTGTTCCTATCCGACACCGCTCGAGCCTGGCTGGAGCACCTGCCTCCGGGGCAGATCTCCAACTAGGACGACCTGGTCCAAGCCTTCGCCGGCAATTTCCAAGGCACGTACGTGCGCCCTGGAAACTCCTGGGATCTCCGAAGCTACCGCCAGCAGCCGGGAGGGTCTCTCCGGGACTACATCCGGCGATTCTCGAAGCAGCGCACCGAGCTGCCCAACGTCACCGATTCGGATGTCATCGGCGTGTTCCTCGCCGGCACCACCTGCCGCGACTTGGTGAGCAAGCTGGGTCGCAAGACCCCCACCAGGGCGAGCGAGCTGATGGACATCGCCACCAAGTTCGCCTCTGTCCAGGAGGCGGTTGAGGCCATCTTCTGGAAGGACAAGCAGCCCCAGGGCCGCCCACCGGAAGATGTCCCCGAGGCGTCAACTCAGCGCGGCACCAAGAAGAAAGGCAAGAAGAAGTCGCAAGCGAAACGCGACGCCGCTGACGCGGACCTTGTCGCCGCCGCCGAGTACAAGAACCCTCGGAAACCTCTCGGAGGTGCCAACCTCTTCGACAAGATGCTCAAGGAGCCGTGCCCCTATCATCAGGGGCCCGTCAAGCACACCCTTGAGGAGTGTGCCATTCTTTGACGCCACTTTCACAAGGCCGGGCCACCCGCGAAGGGTGGCAAGGCCCTCGACGACGCTAAGAAGGAAGATCACAAGGCAGGAGAGTTCCCCGAGGTCCGCGACTGCTTCATGATCTATGGTGGGCGAGTGGCAAACGCCTTGGCTCGGCACCGCAAGCAAGAGCGTCGGGAGGTCTGCTCGGTAAAGGTGGCGGCGCCAGTCTACCTAGACTGGTCCGACAAGCCCATCACCTTTGACCAGGCCGACCATCCCGACCACGTGCCGAGCCCGGGGAAATACCCACTCATTGTCGACCCCATCATCGGCAACGTCAGGCTCACCAAGGTCCTCATGGACGGAGGCAGCGGCCTCAACATCATCTACGCCGAGACCCTCGGGCTCCTGCGGATCGATCTGTCCTCGGTCCGGACGGGCGCTGCGCCTTTCCACGGGATCATCCTTGGGAAGCGCGTCCAACCCCTCGAACAACTCGATCTACCCGTCTGCTTTGGGACGCCCTCCAACTTTCGAAGGGAGACCCTCACGTTCGAAGTGGTCGGGTTTCGAGGAACCTACCACGCAGTGCTGGGGAGGCCATGCTACGCCAAGTTCATGGCCGTCCCCAACTACACCTACCTCAAGCTCAAGATGCCGGGCCCCAACGGGGTCATCACCGTCAGGCCCACGTACCGACACGCGTACGAATGCGACGTGGAGTGCGTGGAGTACGCCGAGGCCCTCGCCGAGTCCGAGGCCCTCATCGCCGACCTAGAGAACCTCTCAAGGGAGGCGCCAGACATGAAGCACCACGCCGGCAACTTTGAGCCAGCGGAGACGGTTAAGTCCGTCCCTCTCGACCCCTCCAACGACGCCTCCAAGCAGATCTAGATCGGCTCCGAGCTCGACCCCAAATAGGAAGCAGTGCTCGTCGACTTTCTCCACGCAAACGCCGACGTTTTCGCGTGGAGGCCCTCGGACATGCCCGGCATACCGAGGGAAGTCGCCGAGCACTCGCTGGACATCCGAGCTAGAGCCCGACCCGTGAAGCAGCCTCTGCGCCGATTCGACGAAGAAAAGCGCAGAGCCATAGGCGAGGAGATCCACAAGCTAATGGCGGCAGGGTTCATCAAAGAGGTATTCCATCCCGAATGGCTTGCCAACCCTGTGCTTGTGAGAAAGAAAGGGGGGAAATGGCGGATGTGTGTAGACTACACTGGTCTAAACAAAGCATGTCCGAAAGTTCCCTACCCTCTGCCTCGCATCGATCAAATCATGGATTCCACTGCTGGGTGCGAAACCCTGTCTTTCCTTGATGCCTACTCAAGGTATCACCAGATCAGGATGAAAGAGTCCGACCAGCTCGCGACCTCTTTCATCACACCCTTCGGCATGTACTGCTATGTTACCATGCCATTCGGCTTGAGGAATGCGGGTGCAACGTACCAACGGTGCATGAACCATGTGTTCGGCGAACACATTGGCCGAACGGTCGAGGCCTACGTCGATGACATCATAGTCAAGACGAGGAAAGCCTCCGACCTCCTTTCCAACCTTGAAGTGACATTCCGATGTCTCAAGGCGAAAGGCGTGAAGCTCAATCCCGAAAAGTGTGTCTTCGGGGTTCCCCGAGGCATGCTCTTGGGGTTCATCGTCTCCGAGCGGGGCATCGAGGCCAACCCGGAGAAGATCATAGCCATCACCAGCATGGGGCCCATCAAGGACTTGAAAGGCGTACAGAGGGTCATGGGATGCCTCGCGGCTCTGAGCCGTTTCATCTCGCGCCTCGGCGAAAGGGGCCTGCCTCTGTACCGCCTCTTAAGGAAGGCCGAGTGCTTCGCTTGGACCCCTGAGGCCGAGGGAGCCCTCGGGAACCTGAAGGCGCTCCTCGCGAACGCGCCCATCTTGGTGCCCCCCGCTGCCAGAGAAGCCCTCTTGATCTACGTCGCCGCGACCACTCAGGTGGTTAGCGCCGCGATTGTGGTTGAGAGACAAGAAGAGGGGCACGCATTGCCCGTCCAGAGGTCAGTCTACTTCATTAGTGAGGTACTGTCCGAGACCAAGATCCTCTACCCACAAATTCAGAAGCTGCTGTACGCAGTGATCCTGACGCGGCGGAAGTTGCGACACTACTTCGAGTCTCATCCGGTGACTGTGGTGTCATCCTTCCCCCTGGGGGAGATCATCCAGTCCCAAGAGGCCTCGGGTAGAATTGCAAAGTGGGCGGTGGAGATCATGGGCGAGACGATCTCGTTCGCCCCTCGGAAGGCCATCAAGTCCCAGGTCTTGGCGGACTTCGTGGCTGAATGGGTCGACACCTAGCTCCCGACAGCTCCGATCCAACCGGAGCTCTGGACCATGTTTTTCGACGGGTCGCTGATGAAGACGGGGGCCGGCGCAGGCCTGCTCTTCATCTTGCCCCTCGGGAAGCACCTACGTTACGTGCTACGCCTCCACTTCCCGGTGTCCAACAACGTCGCTGAGTACGAGGCTCTGGTAAATGGGTTGCAAATCGCCATCGAGCTAGGGGTCCGACGCCTCGACGCTCGCGGTGACTTGCATCTCATCATCGACCAAGTCATGAAGAACTCCCACTGCCGCGACCCGAAGATGGAAGCCTACTGCGATGAGGTTCGGCGCCTGGAAGACAAGTTCTACGGGCTCGAGCTCAACCACATCCCCCGACGCTACAACGAGATTGTGGACGAGCTGGCTAAAATAGCCTCGGGGCGAGCAACGGTTCCCCCGGATGTATTCTCCCGAGACCTGCATCAACCCTCCGTCAAGACCGACGACACGCCCGAGCCCGAGAAGGCCTCGGCCCAGCCCGAGGCACCCTCGGCTCAGTCCGAGGTACCCTCGGCACAGTCCGAGGTACCCTTGGCTCAGCCCGAGGCACCCTCGGCCCCCGAGGGTGAGGCACTGCACATCGAGGGGGAGCAGAGCGAGGTCACGCCTGATCGAAACTGGCAGACCCCGTACCTGCAATATCTCCACCGAGGAGAGCTACCCCTCGACCAAGCCGAAACTCGGCGAGTGGCGCGGCACGCCAAGTCGTTTGTCTTGCTGGGAGATGAGAAGGAGCTCTACCACCACAGCCCCTCGGCATCCTCCAGCGATGCATTTCCATCGCCGAAGGTCAGGAGCTCTTACAAGAGATACACTTGGGGACTTGCGGCCATCACGTAGCACCTCGAACCCTTGTTGGAAACGCCTTCCGACAAGGTTTCTACTGGCCGACGGCGGTGGCCGACGCCACTAGAATTGTCCGCACCTACGAAGGGTGTCAGTTCTACGCGAGGCAGACCCACCTGCTCGCTCAGGCTCTACAGACCATACCCATCACCTGACTGTTTGCTGTGTGGGGCCTGGACCTCGTCGGCCCCTTGCAAAAGGCACCCGGGGGCTACACGCACCAGTTTGTCGCCATCGACAAATTCTCCAAGTGGATTGAGGTCCGACCCCTAAACAGCATCAGGTCCGAACAGGCGGTGGCGTTCTTCACCAACATCATCCATCGCTTTGGGGTCCCAAACTCCATCATCACCGACAACGGCACCCAGTTCACCAGCAGAAAGTTCCTGGACTTCTGCGAGGATCACCACATCCGGGTGGACTGGGCCGCCGTGGCTCACCCCATGACGAATGGGCAAGTAGAGCGCGCTAACGCATCATCCTGCAAGGGCTCAAGCCGCGAATCTACAACGACCTCAACAAGTTTGGCAAGCGGTGGATGAAGGAGCTCCCCTCGGTGGTCTGGAGTCTGAGGACGACGCCGAGCCGAGCCACGGGCTTCACACCGTTATTTCTAGTCTATGGGGTCGAGGCCACCTTGCCCACAGACTTAGAATACGGTTCCCCGAGGACGAGGGCCTACGCCGACCAAAGCAATCGAGCCAATCGAGAAGACTCACTGGACCAGCTGGAAGAGGCTCGGGACATGGCCTTACTACACTCGGCGCGGTACCAGCAGTCCCTGCGACGCTACCACGCCCGAGGGGTTCGGTCCCGAGACCTCCAGGTGGGCGACCTGGTGCTTTGGCTGCGACAAGACGCCCGAGGGCGGCACAAACTCACGCCTCCCTGGGAAGGGTCGTTCGTCATCGCCAAGGTTCTGAAGCTCGGAACATACAAGCTGGCCAACAGTCGAGGCGAGGTCTACAGCAACGCTTGGAACATCCAACAGCTATGTCGCTTCTACCCTTAAGATGCTTCCAAGTTATTCGTACACCCTGTTCACACACAAAGTCTGGTCGTCAAGGAAGGGTCAGCCTTGCCTCGGCAAAGCCTGACCCTCCCTCGGGGGCTAGAAGGGGGGAACCCCCTCTGCGTCGAAATTTTCCTCGAAAAAAGAAAAAAATCTTTCCTGCCAGAATGCCTTTCGTGCTTTTCGACTACTTCGAAAGTGGATCCTGAAAACGACGGAGTACACGTAAGCAGCCAAGGCTGACCGAGCCGAGGGACTCCTACGCCTCCGGGATACGGATACCTCACTCATCACCTTCTGCGATAAGTAACTCGCGCTCGGATAAGTGATTCCGCGGACCGAACAAGTCTTCACGCTCGAAAGTTCCTCTGCCGGAACGATTTTTCGGGCCTTCTCGACTGCGTCGGTGAAAGAACCCTATGGACGAGTAAGAGTGCGCGTAAGTGGCAAGGCCGACCGAGCCGAGGGATTCCTACGCCTCCGGGATACGGATACCTCACTCATCACCTTCCGTGAAAAGCAACTCTCGCCCGCACAAACAATTCTGTTACCGACAAATAAGTCCGGATACTCGAAACAAGAGGAAAAGGGACACAGCTTCACAACACGACGACAGTGTGTTTGGGCCTCGGCGGCCGCAGAAAACATACACACACTACAAGACAACCCGATCCTGCAGGCTCGGACGTCGACAGTTGAAGGGGGCAGCAGCAACCTCGGCGTCAACTACACCTTCGGCGAGGTCCGACCTAGCCTCGGACGGCGACGCGGTTGGAGGATCTCCACTCTGAAGGACGACATCAGCACCACACCTGGGCCATCGCCGCCATGGTCTTCTCCAGGAATCCGGCTCGAGCAGACGGCTCGGCCGGCCACCCCGAGGCCTCGGCCAGCTGACCCCCAAAGACATCAGCCCGGCTTGTGGCCTCGACAGCTCAACTCCGGCGTCGGTCCCGCCAGTGGACGACCCGGCCAGGCTCTGGCCGACCAAATCTTCTTTTCGAGCCAACTCTGCCTCTGTCCATGCTGACACCGCTACCTCTGGCTTCGGCTCATCGAAGGGCGGCCGAGGATTCCTTTAACTAAGCAGGAGAAGCCTCGGACAGCAAGGCCGACCGAGCCGAGGAACTCCTACGCCTCCGGGATACGGATACCTCACTCGTCACCTTTGCACGAGGCGACTCAAGCTCGGTGAAGCGGTTCAGATAATCGACAGGCGAGTCTTAGTGCTCGAAATGAAGGAAAAACACGGCCCCGTGCCGAAAATGCATACATGTTCAGGCCCCGACAGCCGCAATGAACAAGACACCGGCACTCAAAGTGCCATTACAAACGGAACTCCGGTTCCGCCTCCGCAGGTACGAACAACCCCGCACTATAGGGGGGGGCCTGTGGAGCAACAGAAGACCGACGAACGGCTCGCCGTCGCCCGCTCCAGCAGCGGCAACGACGATGACTTCTGCTCCGGGGGGCCGAACTGCAGCAGCGATGACCTCAGGGTGGATGCTGCGGCCATGAGGCCCTCACCCATGCCCTCACTTGAGAGGCAAGGACGGGCAGAAGGCCGTAGAGTTGGAGGTCAGTCCGTGGGCGGCACCGGCTAGCTCGTCGGCGGAGAAACCTCTTCCGGCTGCCGTGGCGGAAGGCGGCGCCGGGAGCGGCTCCGAAGCCACTCGGCTCAGAGAGCCAGGCACGCGGCAGCTGCCAGCGCCACGAACGGCGAACGTCCTTCCCCCCGATCACTGAGGGAAGGAGCGGGCCGCCGCCCGCGCAGGGACCGACCCCAACTCGGCACACTCCCCTCCCCAGCACTGATGATGAACATCCTTGAAGCTGAGGGAGGGGCAGAGGCCGCAGCCCGGTTCGCTTCTCCCCGCCATCAAGCTGGAGGTCACCGTCTTGGGTGACCACCGGCGAGGGGATGCAGCCGGGCTGCATGATGAAAATCCTTGAAGCCGAACGATGGCTGAAAGGTACCAACTTCTATGAAGTTGCGTTCCTCCGACGACAAGGCGGAAGGATTGCGAGCGTCCCCCATCCGGGGGCTCGGAAGGTGGAAAGACACGGTGCATAAGGGAGCGCGAAGACATGGCCGCCTTTCAAGGAGGTCACCCTCCTTTTAAAGGCGACTCTCCCTACTTGCGTCCCCAGCCGTCGTGGGCTGAGTCTTCTCCAACACGCTCCAAGGTCCTCCCCCTACGACACGGGGGCTGGGCCCCACGCGTCATGCAAGCTGGTCCAGGGCAGAAGGAGCCAAACCGCCGCGTGCAGGGCATGCAACTGCCCAGCGGTTACAAGCATTCCTCCACTTTCGCCCAGACCAACGGGTGGAAGGGTGGACAGCCGTGCAGTCGGCATGCAACCGCGCCAAGTGGGTGCGCCCCTTCGACTCCAACGCACCCAGCATGGAGGTCCAGGCCCACGCGTCATGCAACCGGCGCGCCGGTTGCTACGTGCGAGCAACTGCACCGCCACTCGCACCACTACCGCGCCTCCTTGACTGCAGAACCAGTACCGCGACTCGAGGCAACCCTGCGTATGACCCAGCAGTGCCAGCCAGGCATGACGGTCAATACGGCCAAAAATGGGCCGACAGTAATGGCGGTGGCAGGCGGGCAGGAGCAGCGGTCACGTCGTCAGCCAAGCTTACGTCCCATCCAGGGGCAGCGAGAGAACCCTCTCCCACGGCGTGAAGACGACGCGCCCGTGTTCCGTTCCTCGAACGGCTCGCGCACGCGCAACGGCCGCCTCGCGAACCACTCGCCCCGTCGCATTAACTCCGCGGCGGGACAGGCGGCGCCTCAGGCAGGAGAAGCAAGCGACGCTTCGCCTTCGCCATAATGACCGCGTCGAAAAAGGTATGCCATGTCATTCGATTTCGTATCCTTTTCCTTTTCCTCTTTCTCTCTCTTACAACAGGGACCGGGAAAGGGGGATACCCCGAAAAGGATCCTTCTCCATGAAGGAAACAGGCCCCGAGCCTCCCTACTGATCAGAGGTTCAAAGGTTGGCCCCTCGGAGGGGTTCAACGGCCGCCTCAGAGCGCTTGGGTTCTGTGCCCACTACTGGTCAGAGGTTCGATGGCCGGCCCCTCGGAAGGGTTCAACAGCCGCCTCGGGCCACTTGGGCTCCGCGCCCACTACTGATCAGGGGTTCGTAGGCTGGCCCTCGAAGGGTTCACAGTCGCCTCAGACACAGTGCGAGGGATGACCCTGGGTACGTTCGATACATAACCAAGGCTCGGGCTACGCTCCCGAGGTACCCTAGGACATTTCCGAGACCAGCGGGAACGATCTTGTAACAGAATCCCATCAGAGGGAGGCATCGAGCCCTCGGACCCCGTCAAAAGGGGACCGGGTCCGGCAGATCACCCGCAGGTACTTTTGGAGCGCGCCTCCGGGCCTCTAGCCGACCCCTAACAAATGGGGCACGGGCGTCCACTTGGATTACCCGCCAGCAGCTCACCGGAGACACCATGTTCGGCGCCCTCCGAGGGCAACATGGCACTTCCCCCCCTCCTCCTTGTGGAAAGGCGACGCAGGGGCGTATGTAAAAAAGTCGAGTCTATCCTTGACCGTCTTTTCGCCCTGTGCAGAGGCTCGGGGGCTGCTCTCGCAAACCCGGCTCTGGCCAAACCGTTGACAGCGTCAACATACCAGCCCGAGAACTTGGGACCCGACCGTGCACCCGAGCTACGGCCAGCTCGCATGAGGGAACAACCAGACCAGCCGAAGTGTTGCAAAACGCACTAAGACCTCGAAGGAGTTAAACTATCCTCCGAGGCCTCGGGGGCTACACCCGGCGGGTGCGCTCGCGCGCACCCACTGGAACAAAATGCAACCAGAAAAGGCTGGTCCCCTTGCAAAAAAGTGCGGCAAAAGCCTCCAAGCGAGTATTAACACTCCCTTCGAGGCTCGGGGGCTACTGTCGGGGACCATAGTTAGGGGTACCCTCAAGGCTCCTAAATCTCAGCTGTTAACCCCCATCAGCACAAACCTGCAAAGGCCTGATGGGTGCGATTAAGTCAAGGATCGGTCCGTTCGAGGGACACGATCACGCCTCGCCCGAGCCCAGCCTCAGGCAAGGGCAGCCGACCCCGGAGGATCTACGTCTCGCCCGAGGACCCCCTCCAGCAACGGACACACCTTCGGCTCGCCCGAGGCTTAGTCTTCACCAAGAAGCAACCTTAGCCATATCGCCACGCCAACCGACCAACCTTGGCCATTCCTGTGTCTCTGCATTCATGTGCTGACGAGCGGTAAAAAATAATATAGAATGCCAAATCTGGTAACACTGTTGATATAGAGGATGAAATTTAGGGGATATTGTTGGAGATGAAAAAGATATAGAGTACATAATCTTTTAGAGAGTGCTGTAAAGTACATAGAATATTTTTTAGGAGATGAAATTTAGAGGACGTTACTAGAGACAGTCTGAGTCTTTGCATCTGATATATATATATATATATATATATATATACTAGGCGTATACTCGTGCGTTGCTACGGAATCAATCAATATAATAAAATACATGCATATGCAAAACCACTGATTGTTATTCTATACTTTTATTAGCATCACTAAAAGTTGATGGTTATATACCTTAAAAAATATAAGATTCCATAAAATGATAATGTATTATATAAGGCATTGTACGTAACCAATATGATAAAATTACTACGTAAAGTGCTAAGGTATATGTCTGTACGTTACTATGGAACCAATATGATAAAATTACTACGTAAAGTGCTAAGGAATTTTGGCAAGAAGTGCATCAATAAGGCATTGTGTATGTTGACCCTGAATGCTATCTTCTCTTTGTTTGACATCCTCCTCAGATCAACGGCTTCCAACCAGTACAAAATCAGCCTGGAATATCGAATCTAGTAAAAAACAGTGTATCGAAACTAAACTGGCAAATTGAACAATTGCATCAGCCAAAGAGCAGAAATGTAGCTCACTTGTAAGTCTGGAGATCCTCACGGCTTCTTTCGTCCTCCTTCTGTCAGGGCAAATTGTAGGAACCTCAACCATCATGTTATAAGGTCCACTGACTCCTTCAAACCCTCGACATGGAATGAGTTTATCAAACGGGAGCCTAGGGTTGCTTCTCTCTTGTCGTTGGGACTCAATATGTTCAGATGTGAAAACTGGTGAGCTATAGACAGGGGTACTGCAAAATGCCACCATCTAATGGAAAAGTTGTAACTTCTAGAATGTCAGCGTTCATTTTATTTTGATAATTATATTTCAAGAAAACAAGGCCATACAAAAGGTATACCACAGATCATTCTAATTTGAAATATGTTAAAATTTAGAAACTTAAACATATCATGAGAATAATTTCTAGTACTGTCAAAGATTAGAATATACAGAAGAAAATCAAACTTAAACATATGAATGCAAACAAAGGTGTCGGGGACCATAATTAGGGGTACCCTCAAGGCTCCTAAATCTCAGCTGGTAACCCCCATCAGCACAAAGCTGCAAAGGCCTGATGGGTGCGACTAAGTCAAGGATCGGTCCGTTCGAGGGACGCGATCACGCCTCGCCCGAGCCCAGCCTCGGGCAAGGGCAGCCGACCCCGGAGGATCTACGTCTCGCCCGAGGGCCCCCTCCAGCAACGGACACACCTTCGGCTCGCCCGAGGCTCAGTCTTCACCAAGAAGCAACCTTGGCCATATCGCCACGTCAACCGACCAAATCGCAGGGGCATTTAATGCAAAGGTGGCCTGACACCTTCATCCTGACGCACGCCCTCCAGTCGACAGAGCCGAAGTGACCGCAGTCACTTCGCCGCTCCACTGACCGGTCTGACAAGAGGATAGCGCCGCTTGCGCCGCTCCGACTGCTGAGCCACTCGACAGAGTGAGGCTGACAGCAGCCAAGTCCGGCCTCAGGCGTCATAGGAAACTCCGCTTCGCCCGACCCCAGGGCTCGGACTCGGGCTCAGCCCAGGAAGACGATGGACTCCGCTTCGCCCGACCCCAGGGCTCGGACTCAGGCTCAGCCCCGGAAGACGACGAACTCCGCTTCGCCTGACCCCAGGGCTCGGACTCGGGCTCAGCTCCGGAAGACGACGAACTCCGCTTCGCCTGACCCTAGGGCTCGGGCTCGGGCTCAGCCCCTAAGGACGACGAAGTCCGCCTCGCCCGACCCCAGGGCTCGGACTCAGCCCTGGCCTCAGCCGACGGTCTCCGCCTCGTCCGACCCGGGGGCTCGGACTCGACCTCGACCTTGGAAGACAAACTCGACCTCGACCTCGGAGGAGCCTCCACCTCGCCCAACCTAGGGCACGGACCGACCACGTCAACAGGAAGCGCCATCATTACCCTACCCCGAGCTGACTCAGGCTACGGGGAACAAGACCGGCGTCCCATCTGTCTCGCTCTACTATACGAGTAATGATGGCGCCCCGCATGCCCTATGACGACGGCGGCTCTCAACCCCCTTACGGAAGCAAGAGGACGTCAGCAAGGACTCGACAGCCCCGACAGCTGTCCTTCCGCCAGGCTCC
Organism: Zea luxurians; assembly: GCA_029449295.1. NCBI lineage: Eukaryota > Viridiplantae > Streptophyta > Magnoliopsida > Poales > Poaceae > Zea > Zea luxurians. The sequence goes on from JAOPSE010000010.1 coordinate 120,729,584, forward strand.
AGCGCTCCTCCGACGGCCACGACACCACACGAACTGGGTGCCAAAACCTCTCCGGCTGCCACGATGGCATGTACTTAGGGCGCTAGCTCTCCTCCGCTAGACACGTTAGCACATTGCTACACTCCATATTGTACACCTGGATCCTCTCCTTACGCCTATAAAAGGGAGGTCCAGGGCCCTCTTATAGAGGGTTGGCCGCGCGGGGAAGGACGGGACGACACTCGCGCAAGGTCGCTCGCTCCCTCCCGCGTGGATGCTTGTAACCCCCTACTGCAAGCGCACCCAACCTGGGCGCGGGGCTAACACGAAGGCCGCGGGTTCCACCTCCCACGCATGTCTCCCTCCGGCTGCTCTCTCCCCCTTCGCGTTCCGCCTCGCGCCGACCCATCTGGGCTAGGGCACGCGGCGACGATTCACTCGTCGGTCCAGGGACCCCCCGGGTTTCGAAACACCGACAAAAGGTTAGAAATATACAGAAGAAAATCAAACTTGTGAGACACTGGAACAATTCTTAAGTTTGCTAGCACTGTCGTGATTTGCAATTGTATGGGAAATAGACCAGATTGAGGGGGAGGGAAAGGACATACAAGTAGGTACTTGAGGTTTGCGCAATAGCAGTGATAGAGCAAGACATGCTGGAATCACCAAAAGACCTTCTGATAGTAGGATAAAGGAACTCCAATTTACATCAGGAGCATACGGTTCAATTAGTAGTTGGAATTTGGGACATGTTGTGCTCTGATTATCCAATCAATAAGGTTTATTTTACATTTCTGCCTTGAGTTGGAAAGCAACATAGAGATTTCTCCATTGCTGTGGAGATATGTGGGCAAATATGCTCAACACCTCCTAATCACACAAATATCTAGTGGTACAAAATTCTATTTTCCTCTTCTACTCACGCAAAGTGTCGGCGTTCTGAGACCGGGGGGTCCCCGAGCCGACGAGTGAGTGTGCCGCGTGCCCCAGCCCAGATGGGTCGAGCGTGTGGGCGAGCGCGAAGGGGGGAGAGAGAGCGAGAGCGAGGTGGCCGGAGCCGGGTCGTGGGGGAGTCGGAGATTCCCGCGGCCTTCGTGTTCGTCCCGCGCCCAGGTCGGGTGCGCTTGCAGTAGGGGGTTACAAGCGTCCGCGCGGGTGAGGGGAGCGAGCGGCCCCGAGAGAGCGCCTGCCCCTGCCCTCGTTCCCGCGAGGACAACCTCCTCTAAGAAGGCCCCGGTCCTTCCTTTTATAGGCGTAAGGAGAGGATCCAGGTGTACAAATGGGGGTGTAGCAAGGTGCTACGTGTCTAGCGGGGGAGAGCTAGTACCCTAAGTACATGCCAAGGTGGCAGCCGGAGAGATCTTGGCACCCGGCTAGTGTGGCGTCGTGGCTGTCGGAGAAGCAATGGAGCTTGACGGAGGGACAGCTGTCGGAGTGGTTGGGCCCTTGCTGACGTCCCCCTGCTTTCGTAAGAGAGCTGAGAGCCGCCGTCGTAATGGGTCCAGCGGGGTGCCATCATTGCCTATCCGGCGGGGCTAGCCAGATGGGACGTCGGTCCTGTTCCCTGCGGCCCGAGTCGGCTCGGGGTAGGGTGATGATGGCGCTTCCTGTCGACGTGGCGGACTTGTGCCCTGGGTCGAGCGACGTGGAGGCTCCTCCGAGGCCGAGGTCGAGTCTGTCCTGCATGGCCGAGGCCGAACCTGAGCTCCCGGGTCGTGCGAGGCGGAGGTCGTTCGGCAGAGGTCGGGGTGGAGTCCGAGCCCTGGGTCGGGCGGAGCAGAGTTCGCCGTCTTCCGGGGCCTTAGCCCGAGTCCGAGCCCTGGGTCGGGCGGAGCAGAGTTCGCCGTCTTCCGGGGCCTTAGCTCGAGTCCGAGCCCTGGGTCGGGCGGAGCGGAGTTCGCCGTCTTCCGGGGCCTTAGCCCGAGTCCGAGCCCTGGGTCGGGCGGAGCAGAGTTTGCCGTCTTCCGGGGCCTTAGCCCGAGTCCGAGCCCTGGGTCGGGCGGAGCGGAGTTCGCCGTCTTCCGGGGCCTTAGCCCGAGTCCGAGCCCTGGGTCGGGCGGAGCTTCCTCTGGTGCTTTTGGCCAAGCCTGGCCGCCCGTCAGTCTTACTCTTTGCGTTAAAGGCCCCAGTGACTTGGTCGGTCGGCGCGGTGATTTAGTCAGGGTTACTTCTTAACGAAGGCAAGGCCTCGGGCGAGCTGGAGATACGTCTGCCGTGAAAGAGGAGGCCTCGGGCGAGACGGAAACATCTCAGGGTCGGCTGCCCTTGCCCGAGGCTAGGCTCGGGCGTGGCGTGATCGAGTCGCTCGTATGGACTGATCCCTGACTTAATCAAACCCATCAGGCCTCTGCAGCTTTATGCTGATGGGGGTTACCAGCTGAGAATTAGGCGTCTTGAGGGTACCCCTAATTATGGTCCCCGACAGTAGCCCCCGAGCCTCGAAGGGAGTGTTAACACTCGCTTGTAGGCTTTTGTCGCACTTTTTTGCAAGGGGACCAGCCTTTCTCGGTTGTACTTTGTTCCGGTGGGTGCGCGTGAGCGCACCCGCCGGGTGTAGCCCCCGAGGCCTCGGAGGAGTGGTTTCACTCCTTCGAGGTCTTAATGCCTTGCGTAATGCTTCGGCTGGTCTGGCGGTTCCCTCATGCGAACAGGCCGTAGCCCAGGTGCACTGTCGGGGCCCAAGTTCTCGGGCTGGTATGTTGACGCTGTCAACGGTTCGGCCGGAGCCGGGTTTGCGAGAGCAGCCCCCGAGCCTCCGCACAGGGCGAGAGGACGATCAGGGACAGACTCGGCTTTTTTACATACGCCCCTACGTCGCCTTTCCGCAAGGAGGAGGGGGGGAGAGCGCCATGTTACCCTCGATGGGCACCGAACATGGTGTCTCCGGTGAGCTGCAATCGGGTAATCCGAGTGGACGTCCGTGCCCCGTTCGTTGGGGGTCGGCTAGGGGCCCGGAGGCACGCCCAAAAGTACCTGCGGGTGATCTGCCGGACCCGGTCCCCTGGCGACGGGGTCCGAGGGCTCGTTGCCTCCCTCCGATGGGATTCCGTTACAGAGTCGTTCCCGCTGGTCTCGGAAATGTCCTAGGGTACCTCGGGAGCGCAGCCCGAGCCTTGGTTATGTATCGAACGTACCCCTGGTCATCCCTCGCTCGGTGTCTGAGGCGACTGTGAACCCTTCGGGGGCCAGCCTTCGAACCCCTGATCAGTACGGGGCGCGGAGCCCGAGTATCCTGAGGCGGTCGTGGGACCTTTCGGGGGCCGACCTTCGAACCCCTGACCAGTAGTGGGTGTCGGGCCCACGCGATCTGAGGCGGCTGTTGAACCCTTCGGGGGGCCAGCCTTCGAACCCCTGATCAGTAAGGAGGCTCGGAGCCTAGTTCCTTCACGGGGAAGGATCCCTTTGGGGGTATCCCCTTTCCCGGTCCCTGTTGCAAGAGATAGAGAAAGAAGGAAAAGGGAAAAAAGGATACGAAATTGAACGACGTGGCGTACCTTTTTTGGTGTGGCCGTTTTGGCGAAGGCGAAACGTCGCCAGCTGCTTCCGCTAGAAGCGCTGCCCGTCGAGCCGCGGAGTTAATGCGCCGGGGCGAGCGGTCGGCGAGGCTGCCGTTGCGTGCGCGAGCCGTTCGAGGAACGGCTGTTTTGCTTTGCGTTTTTTGAACCCCGCGTCCGGTTCGGGCGGTGCGTTGGAACCGTCTTTACCTGGGTCTTTATATACCCCGGAGAGGGCCCGGTGATGGTTCTCGACTCCGCTTCTTGTCTCCCTCTTAGGCTTTTTCGCAGTCTGAGAGATCCAGCCAGGGAAAAGAAAACCGCCCTCCCCTGTCCTTCGCGCCGCCACCCTTTCTGCTTCGGCGATGGCTGACCGGGTGACCATCATCCCGCCGCGTGACCCGTGGCCCTTCTCCACGGTGACGGCGGGTGATCTGGAGGACCTCGTCGGCGAGGGTTTGCTCCGCCCCCTCACCGACGAGCAGCGGCCGGAATGGATTCCTCCCGCGGGTGGAGTCACTCCATCCCCTCCGCCGGGGTACGTTGTGAGCTTCATCTCCTTCCATGAGCGGGGATTTGGTGTGCCGACGAGCCGCTTTATGCGGGCCATCCTGTTCCATTACGGGGTGGAGTTGCACAACCTCACCCCCAACTCCATCGCGCAGGCCGCTATCTTCGTGGCGGTGTGCGAGGGGTATTTGGGGATCGCCCCCCACTGGGATTTGTGGACCCATCTCTTCTTCGCCGAGCTTTTTGCCTCGCCGACGGGGGAGAGGAAGGTCCGTGCAGCGGTGCGGGCCGGCGGCTGCACCCTTTTGTTGAGGCAGTCGCGGTCGTTGCAGTATATCCCTGCCGTCCTCGCATCCTCAAACAAGGGTTGGCAGCGCCGGTGGTTCTACCTCCGGAACGATGGAGAGTTGCTCCCGCCGTTCTCTCAGCGGGTTGTCACCGCCGCTCCCGACGCCTGGCGCCACGGGACTCCACACGAGAGGCAGAAGAACCTCGAACCTCTTCTTCAGGCCCTGAAGGCGTTGCGGGAGGGAGGACTCACCGCCGCGGGTGTGGTTGCCGCCATCCACCGTCGGAGGGTGCTCCCTCTGGCCGAACGGCGACTGTCGCTTTGGGAGATGACCCTGGAGGCCGACTGGGAGGGGTCACGGATGTCCCCTGATCCTCTTCCCCATGACGCCCTCCAATGGAGGGTGTCGGCCGCGATGGGGAAGCCGGACTCCCATGCCTTCTCCCAGCCTCGAATGCGCCCCGACCAGGGGTGCGTCGCTCTGGTGAGTGTTCGCTCCTTCCTTCCTCATATACCGGGTTGTTCCCGGTTCTCACGATTGGGTTTCTTTCCCTCTCCCCCCCTTTTTAGGAGGTGGGGCGGCACAAACCCTCCTTACCGCGGGTCCCGGAGGACGCGGTGGGTCGGGCAGCGCGGCAGGTCGCCGCGGAGGAGGAGAAAAAGAAAAAGGACGCGGAGAAGGCCCGGGCCCGCAGGCGGAGGCGGGCTCGGGACGCCCTGGAGAAACGCCGTCGTCAGCAGGAGAGGGAAGGACTCCCCAGGGAGCTGTCGCCGGAGACATCCGACGACGACGACGACGATGAAGAGGAGGAGGACGACATGGCCGCCCGTCTCGGCCTCAGCCCCAGCTTGGGGTGTGGCCGGGAGCTGTCCAGTCAGCCCCCGAGCGGGCCGATGTCGTCGGTTCCTGGGGCCGAGACGCCGGATCCCCGACCTGAGGGGCGGGGGCAACCCGAGAGGGTACTTGACCCCTCGGCTGGAGGGGCTGACGCGACTCCAGGGAGCCGGGCCGAGGGGTTCGTCCCTCGAGAGCCGTCCCCCGCGCCGGCAGCGCGGGGGAGCGGTCCTCAGGTTGCCATGGCGGCGCCTGGGCAGTCCGCCTCCCGGGCGTCAGGAGCGCCCAAGGCGAGGGCGGTGCCAGGGCTGTCGGCGAGGCGGACCTCGGCGGTGGTTCCAGGGAGCGGGAGCCAAGAGACCTCCCCCCAGGCACAGTGGATCATGGCCCGGAGCGGGTAAGTACCTTGGAATGTCTCCGTCCCGGCGCTTCATTCATACGTCTTGGCCGTGATTTTCCCTTCCTTCTTTTTCCCAGCAAGCGGAGCCATGGCCCTACCGACCTGGCGCCCCGGAAGGCCCTTAAGATGGCGTCGGTCCAGGCGGTTGGCGCCATCTCGGGCCCCGCCGCTCAGCCGACCCTTTCTCAGGGCGCCCCGCCGCATGGGGCTCAGGCGTCGCGTGTCCCGGGGGAGCAGGTCCCCGAGGTGGGCTCCTCTGCCGAGGCGACCATCGTGATCAGGGAGGCGGCCGGCGCCGACGCGGTCCCGAGCCCGCCTGCCGTGTCGGCCATGCCGGCGCCTGCCGCCACCGCAGTTGGCATCGCCCCAGTCGGAGAGCATATGGTTGCTGCCGGCGTCGAGACGGCCGCAGCGTCGGCGCCCGGGGCTTCAGAAGAGGTGGGCATGGACGCGCAGTTCATCCAGGCGGGCAGCAGCCTTGTCGCTGTGCGGCGGAGCCCCGAGGCCTGGGGCCAGTTGCTCCGATTCCGGACCCGCGAGGCTCCGGACCCTATCTTCGTTCTTGACGACGAACAGGAGGACCGGTCCTAGGACGAGCTCCGCAATCGTGCGGAAGCAGCGGTGGGGTCGCTCCGATCGTCGCTGGAGGTTCTCTGCAGGGACGTCCCCAAAATCCTCCAGGTAACGGTTTCAGGCATACCTTCTCCCTTCTGCAAGCGAGGCGTTCGCCGTGATGCCTTGTCTTCCTTTCCAGGATCTGACGGACCGGAGCGCCGCCAAGTCGTCGTTCATCCGCCGCGAGGTCGACGTCTGGGGCTCGCTACGGTCCCTGAGGACTTCGCTCGCCGGGGCTACCTCGCGCCTTTCTCAGCAGGACGCCAAGATAGCGGACCTCCAGTTGTTCTGTGCTGACCTGAGGGCCGAGGCGGCGGCGGCGCGCACAGAGGCGCTAAGGCAGCGGTCGAAGCTCGTCCAGGTTGCCGAGGAGCGGGACCAATCTCGGGGCCAGGCTGCCGAGGCCGAAAGCCGGGCCAAGACCCTCGCGGCCGATCTGGCCGCAGCCCAAGTCGCAGCCTCGGAGCAGCGCGTCCGAGCCGGAGGTATGCCTCGACCGTCCTCGGTTCCCGTTCTTGTCCGTTTCTTCCGCTTGTATTTGAGGTCTTTCTTCTGGATGTTCGCAGAGCTCGAGTCTGCCCTCGACGAGTCTGCCAAAGCGCTCGCCGAGGCGCTCGCTGGGGCTGCTGAGCAGAGGGAGGCCGATCTCGCGGCCATGTCCGAGGCTGTCTCGGATGTCTATCGGACCCTTGGTCCCGGCGACGTCCCTTCAGGAAGCTCCCCCCAAAGCCGTCTTCAAGCCCTAGGTGGTTACGCGCGCGGTAAAGTCCGCGGGGCGCTACACCACGGCGTCAGGCGGGCCTTCGCCGTGCTCGCTTCCCATTACGTCGTGGACCTGGAGCGGGTCAGCGAGGGGTATTGCCTTCCTGACGAAGACGAGGCGGCCCTGGCGGAAGTTCAGCGGCTCGACGCGGTCGCTGCGGGTCCGAGCGCGGCGCTGGCGACCATCTTCGAGGCGGAGATTCTTCCTCCTGTGCCGCCGCCGAAAGCGGAGGTGGACCCTACCGACGGCGGGAGTGGAGCTGAGGGCGCGGCGCCTTCCCAAGGCGATGCCTGACTTTTGTTGGGACAATTTCTGTTGGATGTGCGATTTGCCGCGGCCGCCGAGGCCTGGACACTTTACTTCTCTTGCGTGAAGTCATACCCTTTTCTGTTTCAATTTGCGCGCCTGGCCCGACTTGTCAACAACAGGGTGATTTCCCGAGCTGGGTCCTTTTTCGTGGCAGGCGATGAGTAAGGTGTCCCTAGCCCGGACGCATAGGCGTTCCTCGGCTCAGTCGGTCTCGCCACTTATTTGTACCCAAGTCCGCTCCTCGGGACCCTGCTTCTGACGCATCTGGGAGAACGCAAAAAAACCCCTTTTTGATCGAAAAAAGAGTTTCTTTTTTGACGCGGAGAGGCACATCCAAACTCGACGAGAGGGGTTCCCCCTTTTTAGCCCCCGAGGGAGGGTCGGGCTCCGCCGGGGCGAGGCCGACCCTTCCTTGATGACTGATTCTCGTGTGTGAGTGGGGGAAGGGCGTAGCCCCCGAGCGTCGTTCATGCAGAGGCCGTTTGACGAGTCGGGCTCCTGCCCGAATATCCGGCGAGTGCTCAGTGACATCCCTCGGTATGCCAGGCATGTCCGAGGGACCCCACGCAAAAATGTCGGTGTTTGCGCAGGGAAAGTCGACGAGTACTGCTTCCTATTTGGGGTCGAGCCCGGAACTGATTCAGATCTGCTTGGAGGTATCGCCGCTAGGGTCGAGAGGGACGGCCTTAACCGTCTCCGCTGGCTCGAAGTTGCCGGCATGTCGCTTCACGTCCGGCACCTCTCGGGAGAGGCTTTCCAGGTCGGCAATGAGGGCCTCGGACTCGGCGAGGGCCTCGGCGTACTCCACGCACTCCACATCGCATTCGAATGCGTGTTTGTACGTGGGGCCGACGATGATGACCCCGTTGGGGCCCGACATCTTGAGCTTCAGGTAGGTGTAGTTGGGGATGGCCATGAACTTCGTGTAGCATGGCCTTCCCAACACTGCGTGGTAGGTTCCTCGGAACCCGACCACCTCGAACGTCAAAGTCTCCCTTCGGAAGTTGGAGGGTGTTCCGAAGCAGATAGGAAGGTCGAGCTGTCCGAGGGGCTGGACGCGCTTCCCGGGGATGATCCCGTGGAAGGGCGCAGCGCCTGCTCGGACGGATGACAGATCGACGCGCAGGAGCCTGAGGGTCTCAGCGTAGATGATGTTGAGGCAGCTGCCCCCATCCATCAGGACCTTGGTGAGCCCGACGTCGCCGATGACGGGATCGACGACGAGCGGGTACTTCCCCGGGCTCGGCACGTGGTCGGGGTGGTCATCCTGGTCGAAGGTGATGGGCTTGTCGGACCAGTCTAGGTAGACTGGCGCCGCCACCTTCACCGAGCAGACCTCCCGACGCTCCTGCTTACGATGCCGAGCCGAGGCATTCGCCGCATGCCCTCCGTAGATCATGAAGCAGTCGCGGACCTCGGGGAACTCTCCTGCTTGGTGATCTTCCTTTTTGCCGTCGTCGCGGGCCCTGTCACCCTCTGCGGGTGGCCCGGCCCGGTGGAAGTGGCGCCGAAGCATGACGCACTCCTCGAGGGTGTGCTTGACGGGCCCCTGATGGTAGGGGCATGTCTCCTTGAGTGCCTTGTCGAAGAGGTTGGCGCCTCCGGGGGGCTTCCGAGGGTTCTTGTACTCGGCGGTGGCGACAAGGTCCGTGCTGGCGGCGTCGCGTTTCGCTTGCGACTTCCTCCTGCCTTTCTTCTTGGTGCCGAGCGGAGTAGACGCCTCGGGAGCATCTTCCGACGGGCGGCCCTGGGGCTGCTTGTCCTTTCGGAAGATGGCCTCGACCGCCTCCTGGCCAGAGGCGAACTTGGTGGCGATGTCCATCAGCTCGCTCGCCCTGGTGGGGGTCTTGCGACCCAACTTGCTCACCAGGTCACGGCAGGTGGTGCCGGCAAGGAACGCGCCGATGACATCGGAGTCGGTGATGTTGGGCAGCTCGGTGCGCTGCTTCGAGAATCGCCGGATGTAGTCCCGAAGGGACTCTCCCGGCTGTTGCCGGCAGCTTCGGAGGTCCCAGGAATTCCCGAGGCGCACATACGTGCCCTGGAAGTTGCCGGCGAAAGCCTGGACCAGATCCTCCCAGTCGGAAATCTGCCCCGGAGGCAGGTGCTCTAACCAAGCGCGAGCGGTGTCGGAGAGGAACAGGGGGAGGTTGTGGATGATGAGGTTGTCCGTCCCACCCAGTTGACAGGCCAGGCGGTAATCCGCAAGCCACAATTCCGGTCTCGTTTCCCCCGAGTACTTTGTGATAGTAGTCGGGGGTCGGAGTCAGGGCGGAAACGGCGCCCGCCGAATGGCTCGGCTGAAGACCTGCGGACCGGGTGGTTCGGGCGAGGGACTCCGATCCTCCCCGCTGTCGTAGCGTCCTCCACGCCTGGGGTGATAACCTCGGCGCACCCTTTCGTCGAGGTGGGCCCGACGGTCGCGATGAGGGTGCTCGTCACCGAGGTGGCCCGGGGCCGCAGGCGCGGTATTGCGCGTGCGCCCGGTGTAGACCGAGGCTTCCCGCATGAGTCGGGAAGTCGCGGCACGAGGTTCCGAGGGGTACCCCTGCCTTCGGGAGGCAGAGCTCTCGGCCCGCCGGGCCGCAGCGCCTCCCAGGAGATGCTTAAGCTCTCCCTGGATTCGCCGACCCTCGGTGGTTGATGACTCCGGCATCGCGCGGAGGAGCATCGCCGCGGCTGCCAGGTCCTGACCGGTTCCGCCGGATGCGGGTGGCGGTCTGTCCTTGGCATCGTTGGCGATGCGGTGCTGGAGACCTTGGGGCAGGTGACGTATTTCTCCGGCCGGGGGCTGGCCCGCCCATACCTGCCCGACGTTCCGGCGGATTGCCTCGAGCGCTCCTGCTCCCTCATCGAGCCCGGCCTGCGCCCCGCGGACTTGCTCGAGCTGTGGGTCGTGACCCCCCGCCGGAACGGGGACCACAGCTAGCTCCCGCGGGATGTCGGCGCGAGGCGCTGGCCTAGGGGGATCACCATCCTCCGGCATGCCGAGACAGCTGCCTCCGGAGGGATCCCCTAGCTTGACGTGGAAACATTCGCGGCTCGGGCCGCAGTCCTTGTCGTCAAGGCTGCGGCTGCCATCGGAACAGTCGGAGAGGCAGTAGTTGCATGCGGTCATGAAGTCCCGCATGGCACTGGGGTTGCCAGATCCAGAGAAATCCCAGCAGATGCTGGGGTCGTCATCTTCCTCGGACCCAGAGGGTCCGTAGGTCGAGACACCCGTCAATCGGTCCCAAGGCGACCGCACACGAAACCCCAGAGGGGTTGCACTCGCCTCAACGTGAGCGCCCGCCAAAGCGAGGTCGCCAGGCGGGTTGAGGCCGAGTCGAAATGACAAAGGATGGGAATCAGCCGGTACCTTTTGGTCAACGAGAAGCGACGAAGTCACATCGGGGGCTGATCGCGCCGTTGTCCTAGGTGCGAGGGCGACGTCCTGCAGGCCCTCCGTGAGCGCGCTGGCGTCGTCCACTTGCTCGGGGTTGACGTGTCGCGGGGGGACGGCGCTCGCGTTCGCCTCAAACGCGTGGGTGATGCCCGACGTGTCCTCCGTTGGGGCGCTGGGGATGTCGATTTGCTCGACAGTCGACTGAGCGCAGCCTCCCGCTCGGCCCTGGTTGCCCCGCCTCCTCCTCCGATGGCGAGGGAGAGGATGGGGTGAGCTCGAAAGTTGTCCTTCCCCCACGCGGGAAAGACGTCGTCGATTCCGCCGCCGGCGGGCGGGCGCCACCATTGTCGCTGTCGCGCGGCGGTGGAAGGAGTATCATGTCGTAGCTGCCGTCGAAAGACATGAACTCGAGACTCCCGAAACGGAGCACCGTCCCGGGTTGAAGAGGTCGTTGGAGACTGCCCATCTGGAGCTTGACGGGAAACTACTCGTCAACACGCAGCAGGCCCCTACCTGGCGCGCCAACTATCGGCGTTCCGAGACCGGGGGGTCCCCGAGCCGACGAGTGAGTGTGCCGTGTGCCCCAGCCCAGATGGGTCGAGCGCGTGGGCGAGCGCGAAGGGGGGAGAGAGAGAGCGAGAGCGAGGTGGCCGGAGCCGGGTCGTGAGGGAGTCGGAGATTCCCGCGGCCTTCGTGTTCGTCCCGCGCCCAGGTCGGGTGCGCTTGCAGTAGGGGGTTACAAGCGTCCACGCGGGTGAGGGGAGCGAGCGGCCCCGAGAGAGCGCCTGCCCCTGCCCTTCGTCCCCGCGAGGCCAACCTCCTCTAAGAAGGCCCCGGTCCTTCCTTTTATAGGCGTAAGGAGAGGATCCAGGTGTACAAATGGGGGTGTAGCAAGGTGCTACGTGTCTAGCGGGGGAGAGCTAGTACCCTAAGTACATGCCAAGGTGGCAGCCGGAGAGATCTTGGCACCCGGCTAGTGTGGCGTCGTGGCTGTCGGAGAAGCAATGGAGCTTGACGGAGGGACAGCTGTCGGAGTGGTTGGGCCCTTGCTGACGTCCCCCTGCTTTCGTAAGAGAGCTGAGAGCCGCCGTCGTCATGGGTCCAGCGGGGTGCCATCATTGCCTATCCGGCGGGGCTAGCCAGATGGGACGTCGGTCCTGTTCCCTGCGGCCCGAGTTGGCTCGGGGTAGGGTGATGATGGCGCTTCCTGTCGACGTGGCGGACTTGTGCCCTGGGTCGGGCGACGTGGAGGCTCCTCTGAGGCCGAGGTCGAGTCTGTCCTGCATGGCCGAGGCCGAACCTGAGCTCCCGGGTCGTGCGAGGCGGAGGTCGTTCGGCAGAGGTCGGGGTGGAGTCCGAGCCCTGGGTCGGGCGGAGCAGAGTTCGCCGTCTTCCGGGGCCTTAGCCCGAGTCCGAGCCCTGGGTCGGGCGGAGCAGAGTTCGCTGTCTTCCGGGGCCTTAGCCCGAGTCCGAGCCCTGGGTCGGGCGGAGCGGAGTTCGCCGTCTTCCGGGGCCTTAGCCCGAGTCCGAGCCCTGGGTCGGGCGGAGCAGAGTTCGCCGTCTTCCGGGGCCTTAGCCCGAGTCCGAGCCCTGGGTCGGGCGGAGCGGAGTTCGCCGTCTTCCGGGGCCTTAGCCCGAGTCCGAGCCCTGGGTCGGGCGGAGCTTCCTCTGGCGCTTTTGGCCAAGCCTGGCCGCCCGTCAATCTTACTCTTTGCGTTAAAGGCCCCAGTGACTTGGTCGGTCGGCGCGGTGATTTAGTCAGGGTTACTTCTTAACGAAGGCAAGGCCTCGGGCGAGCTGGAGATACGTCTGCCGTGAAAGAGGAGGCCTCGGGCGAGACGGAAACATCTCAGGGTCGGCTGCCCTTGCCCGAGGCTAGGCTCGGGCGTGGCGTGATCGAGTCGCTCGTATGGACTGATCCCTGACTTAATCAAACCCATCAGGCCTCTGCAGCTTTATGCTGATGGGGGTTACCAGCTGAGAATTAGGCGTCTTGAGGGTACCCCTAATTATGGTCCCCGACACAAAGGTTAAAAACAGATAAGTTATTATAGGTTTTTAAAAGTGCAATTTGGTTTGAATATAATACAAAAACAAAGTAAGATCCATGACCATCTCCAGCATTAGCCTAACATATTCCATTCAGCTGCAATTGTCAGACTGTTAATGAACGCCACACAATAGCTACGCTATGATCCTATGAAAATTCACAGACACTCATTATCCAAGCAGTACATAAAAGTTATTGGTGATGAAGTGCTATTGCACAATAAATATCGTTGACCCGAGAACATGACCGGATCCTTTTCATATCCCTATTATTCTCCCGACACTTCATGTTCATTGAATGAATGTGCTACTCAACTAAAAGAAATATGTATTGCTGGCATGGTGAAATGCATCAGGAACAAATAAAATCTGCATTGCTACCATGGTTAATGGGATGCTACTGAACGGCTAAAAAATGCACTGACGCTTTGACCTACTAAAAACAAAATAAATCAGGAAGGGGCCTAAATCCAACTACAAATCAACATTCTCAGAGGCATAAATTCATCATCACTGAACATAAATGAGGGGATTAGAAGAAGGCATGAGGACATAAAATCAAACCTCCACACGGATATATCAAGTTCTTCGGATATGGACTGGATCTACATGTCGTTGTCATGGCCGGATTTGTGGGGGCATGGACCGGCACTCGAGCTATGCCGACGAGATGGCGAGGAGACAGACCATCGAGGGAGAGAAACATGGATGCTAATTTGGAGTGCAACAAGAAGAACGGATGAATCACAACAGGAAGAGAAACATGAACAACCCTTAGAAGGGGATTCCTTACCCAATCTATAGGGATAACAATGACGCATGGGGCAGCGACGTACCGGCGCCAGCGCCCCGCATCTCCACCTCTTCCTCCGGCGGTGGCGGCGTGAGAGGCGGGGAGCTCCTGGCTCGAGCCGTCGCTAGCCTCGTCCAGAACCAGCAGGACCTCGACAGCGTGCAGGTGGTCGCAAGCAAGCTCCACGTCGTCGTGCACGCGGGTGGCGAGCCCGGCGGCGGCAAGGTCGTCCACGGAGCGGTGCCGCCTCCGCGAAGGGCCCCTGGTGGCGGTGCCTATTCTGCAAGTTGGAGTTCACGGTATCGAGCACCCCATCGCGAGCGGTGGCCTGTCACAGTCCATTTCTTGGAGATGCGGAGGTCACGGATGGAGGACGAGGAGGGGGCTGGACGACGACTGTTGGGTGGAGGCGGCGGTAGTCGCGGACCGGCGCGGGAGGGGGAAGGGAATCACAACGGTTGCGGGGCCTGGCGGCGCGGGCGGAGGCGGGGGCACGCTAGGTGTGGACACTGACGCTCCGTTCTTAATACAGTAGTATAGATGTGTTCAAACTTCTTCGTAGCCTCCTCACTGTCTGCTTTCAACCGTAAGAACAGCAAGGCATCAGCGAACAAAAACTTCTGTAAACCTCATCCACAAGGCTACGTAAAAAATTCCTCAATGGAAAGTTACAGCAACTTGCCTCTCTAAACTCAGATTCTGCTTCGGCATACTTCTCAGGGTTCATGAACTTCAATTTTTCACTGCAGTGAGAACAACATTATAAAGTTCTTAAAGTTGCAATATGTAACAACCATGAGATCAGCACTATACTAATAAATTAGGGAGTCCTAGTTCGTTGAGGACTTTGAATTTGATATTGCAAACACACAGGGATTCCTATTTTCCTGATTACTTAACATTATTCTAGACTGGTCCGCAAAAAAATGGCCTTTGCCAAATGTACAGATTAAGCTCTTTATACTTCCTCTCCTGATCCAAATCAAAGTGCTGCCTGAAAGCATTAGCTCGATCCAGCATAGTGGCCTGTAATGAAACCCAATTTAGTTAAAATTTCTGACTTCACAACAAATAATGTGATACCATAGAGATGGTGAGAGAGGGAAATGCTCACTTTTGTAGATTGTAGAGCACGCACATAATCTTTCAAGGGTTCTTCAAAGTTAAAGAGAAGATTGTCTGCCTACAGTAGAAGCGTGTCAACATCATCGGGTCACAGAAACATCCATATAAACTGTTCCGTAAGATATCCAGTATCAAGCAGTACTTTCAAAGACAGTAAGAGTATATCATGATTACCTCTCTTTGCAGTTTTATTGACAACATCTCTTACTTTGAACCAACTTCAGAAAACACCTTTTCCATCAAATCTCCTTCACAAGAGCCCAAAAGCTTAATCGCCTTTCCGAAGTCCGCCAAAGATTGTCCAAGTTCTAATGAATCAAAAATAGGACTGTGTAATTCATCTTGATATCCAGTGCTAAAAACAGGAAAAATTGAGGGTCTTATTGATCGTCTTTGAGCTAGAGTTCCTCGTAATGTTAAAGCCAGATAAAGGGCAGACCCAGTGCTGGGATCTCCCACATAAGTGGGGTCTAGGGAAGTGATAAGCCGAGACAAGCCCCCCCACCCCAAAAAAATGCAGAGAGGCTCCTTCGAACCTGGTGACTCAGTGAGACAACTCTCACCACTGCACCAGGTCTGCCCACATGTTTAAGACAGATATTTTTTGGAAAATAAAATTCAGAACAAACATTATTTGTTTGCTGAAATTAGTCAAAACAATCTCAAAATGAAAAAGAAACTGTAAAGTTGCAAGGTATTTTAAACACGAAGAAACTCAAAGAAGTAATGGAGGGCCTGTTTTCAAAGGACCAACTGATATACCTCTGTGTCTTTTCACAAGATGGTATGCTTGTTTTTGGGCCTCTGCTAAATGAATTTCTAGCTCAAATATGTAACTTTTAAGCTTCTCATATTCAGGAGTAGATTCCTCCACAGGCTTTTCTTTTCCCAGAACAACATCACTGACTTTTGACTGTACGTCCTAAAGAAACGATGCCATGATTGTTAACTTGCAATGTGATATCAACAGTGACCAGGATGTATGGGAGCTATACAGCATAATACTGGTTCTAATCCTGTAAGAACTAAGAAAAGTGTTCAGAAAGTAGCAAGAATGACTCACAGGAGATACGAGAGACAATACCTTAAACATCTGTATAAAATCTGCCGGTTTCTTAAAAATACCGGTCTCATAAGATCTTGCCCTATCCATTATCTGCTTCAAAAGCATGGGAAAAAGAAATAGAAGCAGAAGAAATGCCATCAAAACCAAGTAACCATCAAAGAATTATTTAGTCAAAGGAATGATATTTGCAAGGCATGGAGTCATGGATAAAGAAAGTTATAAGACAACCATCACCCAAGCATGTGAGGTAGAAGGCTGCAAATGACTATTGCAAAGTCAGCAGTTGAATTCATATAACATACTCAAACTATCAAACCTTTACATGGATATGTCTGACTTACTTATTATTTATGTTGTGATGGAAATTTCAGCAAGAGATCAGGTCAAATGATCACTGGACATAAGAGTTATATAGTTATTAGCAGTTATCCTATGGACACCTATGCATATCATGCCAAAAAAATCATTGAAAGAAAATGCCAAAAGACTTCAATTAACATTACTCAAAATTAAATCAAAACTCAGATTTCAAGAACCATGAGTTTATGAAAACAAACTAATTAAGTACCAATTTCGTGCATCCAACGAAGTTTTGAGTCAGTTCTCAATAAGAATCCAAATAAATGCACAAGAAAAGGCGCAGCAGTCTGCTGATCTGCATTGAAATGTTTTACCTCTTCATCTGCCTGCAAAAATGTCCTCAAGACATCACTTTTCCATTTCCTGACACGAGAATATGTTGGTTGTCGAGCCTTGATGCTCTAAGAAATATCACTTTATCAGATAAAAAGATGCAGCATGATGGAAACAGGGTCCTCCCATGAGAATCAAACTACGAAGATGAGTTGGAGAGTGAAAGAAAGACAGGTTTCTCTTCACATCAAATTTTATCTCCAAAAAAATGTATGTATATAATAAAAGGATGGCATGGAAATGGCAAGGAACGAAGAACAAGGTGCCACCCAAACCAAACCATCAATAGTCTAACCTTAGTCTTATAAAAATAATATAGTCTCAGTTATGCGAACAAGTGCATAAATATGCCTGACAAATTTGCTAAAGGAACTGTTGGTTTGTTGAAATTGATCCGGACATGATAATTCACACATCTGATACATTAAAAAATGTATAGTTCAAGTATTTCCCATGAATCTAACATATGACTCTTTAGAGAGAGAACTATGAACATCAAATTGAACTAATGCTGCTATTTATTTATATGGTAAATAGACCACACGAGATCATAAGCTAGCCAAAGGCTGCAACCCATGCACTCAAGAAAAAAATGAAGTTGGTTGAACATTTGATTCTTTTTTCCCTCAGGCCTCAGCCATAAATAGCAGTTCTACTTCTACTACCAATAAACAAGCAGATAGAAATGGAGATGAGGAACAAACAAAATGGTAGATTCGGCAAAAGGCCACCGACATGCATTTATCATTCATGCAATAGACTGACGATGAAATTCATTCGCCCAACGACAATGACACGGGCTGTATAACTACTAAATAAGTAAATTCTGTGTTACCAAATACCAAGTCCAAGTGCCAGAACCTAATAACAAATGAACAAAATTGTCCATTTTCACTTCATCCAAGATGCTAAATTTGCACCACAGAAATGACTGTCTAGGAACAAGCAAACAAAATCTGCGAACACCGCAATCATACACGACCATGATTGCAATCTCACAGACATTACAAGCAAACTTTAACAAGAACACCCTACAGGCACAAACCGATCTAGGAAAGTGGGGTTACCAGAGCAGGACGATGAGGAGCTGGAGCTGCTACGCCTCTCCAAGGACCTAGTTAAGCTGCTGCTCGCTGGCGATGGGTTCCAGCTCCATCGACATGGGCCTCTCCTCCTCCACTACACAAAGCTCAGAAAATTCTGAATTCCACGTTATTGACGAAAAAGCTTGTGTTAAGTTAGTATACAAACAGGTCAAAATAAATAAAATGTGTCTGACGCTCATGAAGCTGTCGCTATCATTATTGGCAGTATACAAACAGGTCAATTTGTAGGGGTATTGTCTTAATTTCCATTCCAAGTTTTTTATCAATACTATATCTGCAAAACAAAGAGAAAACACGACCATGAATCTTGATGCTAGACTAAGAAATAGACCACTTTATTAATGTAGGCTTACAAGTTGAAACAATCTTTGTAAGTGGTCAAGTTCACTGCCAAACCAAGGTGCCCATATCTCCTAGAACGACCAACCTAGGAATATGATAACACACATAATTTTAAACTCAGGAAGGTTATAAAACAAACAACTTCTAGAGAAGAAAAGATATAAAAAATCACCCTGTGTAAATATGTCTTAGGGGAGTCAAAATTAGTGACCACATAAACAACCTAGATATCAATTCCTCTGGTAAACATATCTGCAAAAAAAGAGCCATGACACTTTATAAATAAACAACCTAGATGCGAGACTAAGAAACAGAGCCATGATACCTTTATAAAGAAACCTTCATAAATGACAATTGAACAGATGCTGAGAATTAAACTACTAAATTCTAAAAAGACTAATAAGGTAGGAAAACATCAATACAGACTTGTGCACAAAAGGTTTCTGCAAGCACCATTATGAAACTCATGAAACACTAAGTTTCTGTTGTCTTGCAACATCTTAGGCTCTTAGCATGAATGTGAAGCATGAATAACCGAGTTCAGTTATTTTCTTAGCCAGTAGCTCAATTCTATTCACAGAGTTGCATAATATAATGAACTGATTAATTTGAAGCTGGCAAACACACAAAAAACAGGCAATGTATAAGTTTATATTTAATTGTGTTTTGTAGGTGAAATGTAACTGCTGCCTGGGTTATTGGCTCCATTAATTTGGTGAGTGCATTTGAGTATTTTGACACAATTCATGTCTACAAATTGAGTTCTGAGTTCTAATAACAATATGTTCCTTAAATGATTAGACCTTAAATGTTTAGAGATGCTGCTCCACTGCACCGTCCTGCTCCTACAAAAACAGTAATCCAGGAACATAAAGAAAGAGATTCAAAACACACAATGAAGCAAATACATACACTAAGTTAGTAAGCTACCACAATTCATGCCTAGCAAAAACAAAAACTGGAATCCATGCTGAAACCCAAGCAACCAGAGGACTCGACACGAGATCCCTCTGCATCATTGCAGCAAAATCGATACCACACAGGCAGAGAAAAACAAGCAAAAAATGCTACAAAATTTTCTAGCCCAAAATACTAAGATTCCTCCGACCTGCGGGTGACATTGCTCCCAAACCCAACCCCGAGCGGAGCAAAACTTCTCCAGAGCGAGCAGTGGAGGTCACAACATTGCGGCGAACCGAGCGGGAGCAGGCGTGGGGAAGGGAGGGCAGCGAGCCCAGATCTGGGGCTAGGCAGATCTACACCTCGGGAGACCTTGGTGGCCTTGTCCTTGATGATGGTGACGTCCTCGACAGTGGCGACCTTGCAGAACAAGACGAGCAGGTTGGCCTCGGTCACGTGCTTGGACATGTCGCCACGGTAGAGGCACGTGCAGCAACGCAGCGAGGGAGGCGAGGTGGCGCCCAGCAGCAGGCCGAGATGAACAACGGGGACGCGCCGTGTCGGGCGCAAGCGTTTGAGCCATGGAGCGACGACGGTGTGGACTCCTCCTGCGCGGAGATTCTGGCGACACATCGGTGAGGGAGAGGTCCAACCACGCTCCACCACACGCATCAGCGTCCTCGGGGGAACCACGACAGTAGGTGTCACGTCGTCCTCGTCGACGACTACGCGGAGGTGCATCTGTGAGGGAGAGGTCCCGGCGCGCTCTACCGCACGCATCAGCATCCCTAGGGGAACCGCAGAAGTCGGTGGGAGACGGTGGTTTAAGGGAGACCAAGGGGGCCTTCGCGAGTGGGTGGTGGAGAACAAGCGGGGTTGCTGTTGGTGGTGCTGGGCCAGCGGTGGCTGTTGCGAGGCGAGCGCCATGGCGAGCGGGCAATGGCGGCCGTTGCGGGCGAGCCTCGATGGTTGAGGGCGGCAGTTGCGAGGAAGTGAAAGAGGCAACGATAGGGTCACCGACGTACCTTGGCGACGTCGAGGGGGTTGACGGGAATGGAGGACACGACGACGGCGTCGGCCGCCACCAGAGCCCGCTTGGTAAATACATGGCTGGCCGGCCGTGTTGAGAGCGGAGGCAGGGGAAGGGACCGGAAGGAAAAGGGGCGCTAACCATCTCGGGTGGGAGCGGCGGGCATGGGGAGGACAGGGGCGGCGGGGAGGCACGTTGATGGCGCGGTAGGGGCGAACGAGGCGGGGGAGGGGAACACGCGGGTGAGGGGCGAGGCCAGAGCTAGTGGATTGGGATGCGGAGTGGGTGTGCGGTTGTTGCGCGGAGGCAAGGTGTGCGGATCTCCCGGCCATCTCGCGGAGACAACAGTGAGGTGCGCCGCTGGGCCACTCGATGGGCCTTTGGTCCACACGTAAATCAATGGGCCGCACTAACTGCTAGCACAGGCGCGCTGGTATGACATTTGTTTCATTAGTGCCACACCGACTATTGAGAGTGACGAAACATGGTTTATAAGCGCAGCTGTGTATCATATGTTGCTCACTGAGAGAGATGGAACGTGGTTTATGAACCTGTGTAAGGACTGTTTATTTTGTTGCGCGGGACTGCATTAGGTTCGGTGGGCAAGGTGAGGAGGGGGCGGCTAGCAGGTTAGTGCGGCGATGGACGAACCAGATTGAACAACAGCGATGGACGATCCAGATTGAACGAAGGCAGAACGGCAGGCTACCCTTACAGCCTTAATAAGTAGTAGATATATATATATATATACACACACACACACACGGGCATACGGCATACCAACTGAAAAATACACTGCCTTCTTTGACATGCAGATGCAGTGTGCGTAAATAAGGTCTCCAAATGTGACATACGGGTTTCCTTATCCTAGCTTAGTCTTTGCTTGAGCATGGCCCATGGGCCACTTTGAGATTCTTTATGGTAGTAATAGCTTGTTTGTTTCAGTTTTTTATGGCTTTATCTCAATTAGAAAATAAAAAAAAGGTTCAAACCTCGCCACTATCGTCTATGCCTTGGTAACCAACTAACCCGTGACTAGTGCTGGTAATATCGGTCGAGTTTTTTGAGCCAGCACGAGCACGGCCTAAAAACAGGAGCTCAAAGCACGGCCCGGCACGAAATAATTTGGACCGGGCTAGCATGGCCCGAAGGCAGGGCCCACACAGATGGGTCGGGCTTGGGCCAACACAGCCCAATGAAGCCCAAGTTGTTTAATTTCTTTAATTTAGTATGCTATCGACTTAATATTGTTGTGATATTTGGAGTTTATATGGTCAAATGATGTCATAATTATTTAATATCTTTAGTTTAGTATGCTATGGACTTTATATGGTTGTAATATTTTGTTTTTATGTGGTCAAATATATGGGTCTGGCTTGGGCCAACACGGCCCAACGAAGGCACGACGTGGTTTAGAGCCTGTTGGAGAGGAAATCTCTGGCCGGGTGGCGGAACGCACCCGCTCTAAATCCTAAGATGAGGAGGGGGTCTAAGCGTTTTGCCTGTTTGCTAGATGATCGAAGAACACAAGTAAACACGAGGATTTAGAGTGGTTCAGGCCGCCGGAGCGTAAAACCCTACTCCACTGTGTGTTGTATTGCTGATGCTCGAGAGCTTGGAGAACTTCCCGAGGGTCTAAGTTGGCTTGAGTGAGTGTGAGTGTGTGTCTTGCAACGTCGTGTGCCTTTCCTTTTATAGCTCAAGGGAGGCACATAAAAGATTGTTGAGCCCCGACATGTGGGTCCAGGAACATAATGGAAGAAATACATGGAGCAACTAATGCAGGTGACGCTTGAGCAATCTCTAGGCGCTAGGATATCCACAGCCCGCACAGTGCTGATATGCAACGGTACCTTCCTTAGTACGTACGAGTGATGATGAGTATAGTGCATGTGGCAGCATGGGCGTGCCACCTGCCAATGGAATGGACAGGCATGCCGCCTGCCAGCGGACTGGACATGTCTCATTAAATGCTGAGGCGGCACACTGCTTGCCAGTGGAATGGACAGGTCGCCGCCTGCCAGCGGACAGGTCGCCGCCTGTCAGCGGAATGGACAGGGCTCATTAAATGCGAGGCGGCACATCGCCTGTCAGCGGAATGGGCATGCGACGCGCCTTATCCGCAATAAATGCAGGGGCCGCGTAACCCGGAGGCCTTACGTCAGGTTCCGCCTGCTGGCTTACGTCACGCGCAGTAGGCCACGTGGCAGCATCGGGTCTCCACCTGGGCGGGGAGCAGAGGCGTATGCGGACAGGTCCGCATCAGACTGGGCCTGGACACGTGTCGGCACCGGACCCCCGCCTGGGTCCTGTTCAAGGCCCGTGTACGTTCTGTCCTGGGACCCCCACGGGCGACCCGGATCCCATACGGAGTGGTCCGGCTTGCACACGTGGAGGTCCGGGACCACCCTTGGGGGTCCGGATTGTATATCCGGAGGTCCGGCGCTCTCCCACGGGGTCCAGACCACTGTTGACGCCTTGGAGTATATCACCTTCTCTGGACACGTGGCGGCTTCGGACTCGCCCATGTGGTGGAGTCGAGCGCTGGTGTGGGCCCAGAGCAGCTGCCCGGCACTGGGGCGAGCCATGGCTTGGTCCCGCACACAGCACTTCTACCACGCGACTAAGGGATAGCCGCGTGGGTTTTGTGTCTTTGCATAGTAGCAGGGGGTACTCTAGTTTCAGGGTACCGACAGTAGCCCCCGAGCCCACCTCAGGGGAGGATGCGAGCCTACAGGTGGGGCCAAAACTTGTACTTCGCTCAATCTGGCATGACCGGAGATTGGGGCGCCACCTCAGCATGCGCTGCATTAACTCAGCGCATCTGGTGACTCACGCGCTGTCAGTCCGCCCTCGGTCACGTCAACTGCCACATCTGTCCCCGCGGCTGACTGACCACGTCTGGTGGTTCCATCGGGCCACGCGCGGGGCGCCTCGTTGCCGCCGCCTTAGTTAATAAAATATCTCTCCATAGCGGGCCCGAGGCGGTGCGCGATCGTGCGTGGCGGTTCGCTCCTCGCGTGATGGTTCGCCTTTTTCGCACTCGGAGACCGACGCTTCAGCTGCATGACTTGTGGGCCCGGGCCCCCATGTCAGAGACTGGGTCGCTTGGGCGCCAGGTGCGCGTCGGACGGAATTTCCTGGGGCGCGAGCAGGAGAGTCTTCCTTGAAAAGGGATTCACCCACGTGCAGCAGTTACGCTTTCGCATTCTCTCCAACTGCTGCGCCCTTTCGCCTCCGAGCCCTCTGCGCCCCTTTGCATTCGCGCTCTTCAGCTTTCCGCCGCCGTAGACGCCATGGCCTCGCTGGTTCATCCCGAGCGTTTCAAGTTCGAGGGTGCACTCAACCTGGTGCGCAACCTGCTCGGATGGAGCGCACCAGCGTTCGCCGGAAGGATCCGCGCCGACGCCACTCCCCTCGGCGATCTCGCCGCCGGGGAGTTCGTGCTCTTCATATCCTACCTCTCCTACGGGTTGGCGCTGCCGATCTCGCCTTTCTTTCTACTGCTGCTGGAGGAGCTCGGCCTTCAGCTTTAGCACCTCACACCCCACTCCATCCTCCAGGCGGTTATCTTCGCCCACCTGGGCGAGATGTTCGTGGGGGTGGCGCTCTGTACCTCCCTCTTCCGCCATTTCTTTGTGTTGGTGAAGTCCGGGAAGGCCAAGGACCATCTCGGCGCCTACTACTTCCAGACGAGGCCGGATTCAGCCGGCGCCTACATCTCCTCCCTCGATGGCGCGAGGTGGGAAAACTGGCGCGCTGATTGGGTGATCGTCAGCATCGAGGCCAACGACCGCCTCACGCTGCCGAGCGACGGGCCAAGGCTCGACCAGAAGCAATGGAGGGCCAAGTCATCGCTGGCGCCGGAGCTCCTGCCCGTGCTGGATAGGATCAAGACCTTGACAACCGGTGGCCTAACGTCGATGCACGTGGTCGGCGACTTCTTGAAGCACCGGATCGCATCGCTGCAGCAGAGGGCGCGCCTGTGCTGCTGGTTCACTGGCTCAAACAACATCGACCGGATCCAACGCAGGCCGGGGACCGACCTGTCCTGGGACGAGTTGGAAGTCCTGGTGAAGGGGATTACCGGTGAGTCCTTCATTCCTGAGTCCCTGATCCTTCCCCAGGGCATCCCTGCGCTTTGCGATGATCCAGGGCTGAGGACAACAATCTTGGCCACGCTACCGACCCTTGACGAGAGTGGTGTGGTGGTTCGCCAGACCAGCGGCCGGGACCCCCACCGCGGGATTCAGATCTCTGACGCGCCAGCTGGAGGCCCCTAGCCCACTGGTGCGGGCTCCAGAGCGCCCCCCCCCGGCCCCCAACCCCTTGGACAAGGGCAAAGGGGCTGCAAGTAGCTCCTCCACCTTGGGTGGCACTGGGGAGTCAGAGGAAGAGAGGCGATGTTGGCTGCGTCGCGCCGACGGGTCACTCGTCACGGACCCTCCCCTTGTTGCGAACCCACCCCAGAAGCGTCAGAGGACAGCTGGCGGGGCCGAGGGGACCGGCTCCCAGGCTTAGGGCGCGTAGAGGGGCGTCAGTCCTCCTCCACCACCACCATCGGATCCACCGCCGCCGCTGCCACCACCACCTGGGGGTGATCTCCCCCAGGAGCGCCAGCAGCAATAGCAGCAGACGTCCCGCTTCCAGGGCCGCTGGAAGGTCCAGGGCCCCAAGTAAGTGTAGCTCCTTCTTTCCACGAGCGTAATTATCATGCCGACGGGTCTTAACCCATCCTTCGCTTGCCAGGGCTTCCTCCCCCTCTGCCCCAAGGTCGTGACTCCTCTGCCGGATACCATGCCCGCCGGTGGGTCTGGCCCCCACCAGCAGGCGTCTGCTGGGAGCGGTGCCGGTGAACCGCCGACGGCTACCGCAGCTTCAACGACAGCGACGCCATTGAGTACACCGCCGGCAGCGATGGTGCAGGAGGCCCCAGCTACGCCCACTCCTGCCGTTGCGGGGGGCGCGTCCAGCTCCGTCCCGCCGCCCACTCCGGAGGAGACGGAGGTGATTTTTGGGCGGCAGCTCCGGTCCGGCGCCGAGCCAGAGACAGCGCCGGTTCCCCTCCCCCGGGTGCTATCTCGCGCCCATCAGGCTCTCCAAGAGACCGAGGCAGCGATCCGGCAGGAATGGGAGGCGCTGGAATCCGAGCACCAGCGCCTCAGCGACTGGCGTACCCAGCTGGAGGAGCGCACCAAGGCGGCGTCCCAGTAGTTCACCTTTGAGCGGTCCAAACTGGCGCGGGACCGCAAAGACTACAAGAAGGACCTCCAGAAGGTGTACGCTAGGGAGCTAGAGGCGAGCCGGAAGGAGAAGAGGCTGGCCAAGAAGGAGGAGCACTTGAACCAGAGGGAGGAGGTCGTCACAGAGCTCCAGGCCAAGCTGAGTGCCTTTAACAAAATCCTGGAGGAGCATCGGGTCGAGCAGACCGCGGCTGTGGAGAGGATCCAGAAATGGGAGCAGGAAGTGGAGGACAAGGCCAGCAACATTGCCTGGCCAAGGAGAACCTCAAGGCGAAGTATGCCTCCCTGAATAAGCGGGCGACGGATCTCGCCTGGCGAGAGAAGGACCTCGCCTTCAGGGAGCAAATATTTCAAAGGCGGGATAAGTTGCTGGCCAGCATGAGCTCGAGGCAGAGCAGAGGGAGAAGGATCTGGAGGGCGGGTCCGGAAGTTCCAGGCGGCGCAGGCTACACCTGGCTCCCAGGCGGCGGAGGCGATGAAGAAAGCGCTTGAGGATCTCCAGGCGGAGCATCGCGCCGGGGTCCAGCGCATCGATGCATGGGCCGGCGAGATGAGCACAGCACTGGTGCCGCTAGGGGTGAGCCCCATCCTGGTGTCGGAGCTGCCGACGTCCATCTCCGATGTGCTCTCGGTGTTGGACTCCGCCACAGACCGCCTCCATCGCCTAGACCAGATACTTGGCGCCCGCCTGGAGGCCGAAGGTGGCAGGCTCTGCCGGGCGGTGATCAAGTACATCCTGACTTGCTTCCGGAGCCACGACCCACCCATCTCCTTGGAGCCGGTGATCGCTGGTCCGGTGGCCGACACCGAAGAAGCTGCCTGGTAGGGCGTACAAGATACTATGGAGGTGGTGGCCGAACGCTTCCAGCGGGATCCTGCTGATGATAAGTAGCCAGATCTGCAGAGAGAAGGCAAGGGTCCCATTGGGGTGCGGCTTGTAATATTTTTTGGCTTTGTAAGATACTCTTGAGAAGTATTAATCTAACAGTGACAAAACTTATCTGTATGCTATTTGTCTTTGCTGTGTGCATCGTTACCAACTTCTCCCTGGTACTTGGCCCCTCTGGGATGTAGGCTCGACGTGTCGAGGCTGGATGCCAGTATACTTAAGAAAGAATTGGTGACCTAGTCCCTAGGAGATAGTCTCGACTGGGACCTAGACCTGCACACAACCTTAGCTAGGAAGTTTTAGTAGTGCACCCATAGGACCCATTAACTGGTATCTCTTATCCTTTGATTCACGCAACAGGACCTGCAAGACTTAGACTGGGAAGCCAATCCATGTGTCCGGACCCCCTGGATCACAGCTCCAAATACTAGGGCACCCGTCGCAGAGTGATGGAGCGTGTAGGCTTAGGGTACAGGACCAGGCTAAGCGGCTACACAGCTCCGGACCACCCCAGGAGACAAGTGTCCATTCTTTAGAACCGGACCCCAAGTTGCCAGACCCACAGGACTATAGTTCCAAATACTAGGGTACCCGTCATAGAGTGGTGGAGCGTGCAGGCTTAGGGTACAGAACCAGGCTAAGTGGCTACACGGCTCCGAACCACCCTAGGAGACAAGTACCCGTTCTCTAGAACTGGCCCCCAGGCTGCCGAACCCCCCTGCCGAGGGGTCCCATACTACAAGCCTGGCTACTCAATTTGGATGTCATTATACCAGCAAGGGTGGGAACTGTATGGGTGGGTTAGATAAAAAAATGGTGCTCGCAAATTGAAGCAAAATAATACCATCACAGAAACAAATCTGGGGGTGAATCTTTTCTTTATAACTTGATATTCATGAGTGTAGGCCAACAGACCGAGTTTATGAGGGCGGGCCTCACCGGGCTGGCGTACATATAAGCGCTACCTAGTTACAAAGGAAGAAAATTGGGTCCCCACATTTGCTTTTATGGGAAAAACTTGCGGAGATGCTCTATGTTCCAAGGATTAGGAAGAGGCTCTCCTTCAGTTGTAGCAAGGCGGACACACCCGGATCGGCATATTTCCGTCACCTTGAAGGGTCCCTCCCAGCTGGGGGAGAGCTTGTGGAGCCCTTCTCGGTTCAGTACTCGCCTTAGGACCAGGTCCCTGACCCGAAGCTCCCTACTATGCACGAACCGTTGGTGGTAGCGCCTGAGCGCTTGGTTGTACCGTGCATTTCGGATCGCCGCTCGCCATCTGCGCTCGTCGATGAAGTCCACGTCCTCACGTCGTAGTTGTTCCTGCATAGACTCATCGAAAGCTTGGACCCGTGGGGAGCCCATAATGATTTCCGGGGGAAGGTAGGCTTTGGCCCCGTAGACCAGGAAGAACGGGGTCTCCCCGGTGGCTCGGCTAGGTGTGGTCCGGTTCCCCCATAGCACGGACGGAAGCTCACTGACCCAATTTGCACCATGCTTTCTCAAGCAGTCATAGGTGCGTGTCTTGAGTCCCCTGAGGATTTTTGCATTTGCCCTCTCCGCCTGGCCGTTGCTCCTAGGATGAGCTACAGACGCGAAGCAGAGCTGGGTGTCGATGCCCTCGCAATACTCCTGGAAGAGCCGACTTGTAAACTGGGTCCTGTTGTCCGTAATGATACGGTTTGGGACCCCAAATCTATAGACAATCGACCAGAGGAAAGCAACAACAGCACCCTGGTTGATGTTGACCACATGGGTGGCTTCTGGCCACTTGGTGAATTTATCGATGGCGACGAAGAGGTACCGGTACCCGCCAATGGCCCTGGGAAATGGTCCCAGGATATCCACCCCCCACACGGCGAATGGCCAGGAGGATGGAATCATCTGCAGAGCCTGAGCTAGTGTGTGTATCTGCTTTGCATGGAATTGACACGCTTTACAGGACTTTACCATCTCAGCTGCATCCTAGAGGGTGGTTGGCTAGTAAAAGCCATGCAGGAAGGCCTTACCGACCAGTGTGTGGGATGAGGAATGACTTCCGCACTCACCTCCATGGATCTCCATGAGCAACTCATGGCCCTCCTCCTGGGTAATGCACCGCATGAGAATGTCGTTGGCGCCACGGCGGTAGAGATCCCCTTCCACCGTCGCGTATCGCTTAGCCAACCGCACTATACGCTCTATGGATACATGGTCTTTAGGAAGGATATTTTCCTTCAGGTAGTCCCAGATCTCGGAGATCCATGCATCGGGACCACTCTGAGATACTGGCTGCTGCACTAAGGGGTAGGCAGGACCCCCTATAGCACACATAGTCTTTGGTGGGTGCTGTAGATGTAACGCCATCGGGACCGCTAGCTTCAAGGTGCTAGTCTCGCTCCCTTCGCCCAGTTCGGCAGGCTGAGCGGTGGGTCTCAGCAGCCGTCTTTCAAAGACGCCCTCGGGCATGGGTGCCCAAGTTGATGCCCTCACGGAGAGTTCATCTGCGGCCGAGTTGTCAGCCCGAGGAACATGTTGCAGTTCCAGGGCCGTGAAGTCCTTCTCCAGCTTCCTTACGTGGAGGAGATAAGCTGCGAGCCTGGGCTCGTTGCAGTTACATTCCCCGCGGACTTGCTTGATGACCAGCTGGGAGTCCCCCTTCACGAGGAGCTGGCGGATCTCTAGGGATAGGGCGGCCGCCAAGCCGAAGATCAATGCTTCATACTCTGCCATGTTGTTGGTGGCCTTGAACTCAAGGTGCACCATGTACTTCACTTGATCTCCGTTGGGGTCGATGAGGACAACCCTAGCCCCACCAACTTGCGGACGGGCAGACCCGTCGAAGAAGAGCGTCCAGTGGGGCTCGGTGAAGACCGAACCCCAGGGGCGCTCGGTGGAGGTGTCCACTCCATGATGAAGTCAGCCAGGACCTGGCTCTTGACGGCGTGGCGAGGCTGGAAGTCTAGCTGGAACTCAGCGAGCTCCACGACCCACTTGGCGATGTTGCCTGTGGTGTTAGAGTTGTGGAGGATGGCCCTTAACGGAAAGGAGGTCACCACCACAACCTTGTGTGCCTGGAAATAGTGGCGCAGCTTCCTGGACGCAACAAGTACAACATAGAGGAGCTTGTGTGTCTCAAGGTACCTGGTCTTTGCCTCATGGAGGACCTCGCTGACGTAGTAGACCAGCCTCTGAATGGTCCGGTCCCTTGTAGCTGGTCCCGAGCCCTCAGGCTCCTGGCCTTCTTGAGCCGTCCTTTCCACAACCAGCACCATGCTCACCACCTCTACGACCGCCGCGATGTATAAATACAACGGCTCCCCAGGGTCTAGAGCTACCAGTACTGGTAGGGACACCAGGTGCTGCTTCAACTCTTGAAAGGCTTGTTCCGCCTCTTCGGTCCAAGAGAATGGACCGGACTTCTGCAGGAGCTTGAAGAAGGGTAGCGCCCTCTCAGCCAGTCGTGAGATGAAGCGGCTAAGGGCGGCTAACAACCCCATAAACTTCTAGACGTCCTTGATCCGGGCCGGAGGCCTCATCGCCTCAATTGCCCTGATCTTCTTTGGGTTTGCTTCAATGCCTCGGTGTGAAACCAGGAACCCCAGTAACTTCCCAGCGGAGACACCAAAGACACATTTGTCTGGGTTCAGCTTTGTGCGCGTCGCCCGTAGCTTGTCAAAGACCAGGGTCAGGTCTTCCACCAGAGTTGACCCCCTCCTAGTCTTGACCATGATGTCATCGACATATATCTCTACCCTGTCCCTAATCAGGTCCCTAAAGGTCTTACTCATCGCTCGTACAAATATTGGCAAGGCATTCTTCAGACTGTAGGGCATTACAACATAGCAGTAGAGCACATCCACTGTTACAAAAGTAGTATGCTTCCTATATTCCCTAGCCATCCGAATTTGATGGAAACAGGAGTAGGCATCTAGAAAGGACAAGAGGTCGCACCCGGAGGTAGAGTCCATGATTTGATCTATGCGTGGAAGTGGATACGGGTCCTTGGGACAAGCCTTATTCAGGCTGGTGTAGTCGATGCACATTCGAAGCTTCCCGTTCGCCTTTGGAACGATGACTGGGTTGGCCAGCCACACTGGGTGATGAACCTCATCGATGAAGCCAGCATTAAGCAGCTTCCGGACCTCTTGACGAATGAAGTCCTACCGCTCAACGGACTGTCTTCGAGGCTTCTGACTCATTGGCTTGGCGTCGGGGTGGATCTTCAGATGGTGCTCAATCACCTCCCTGGGATCCCAAGCATCTGTGACGGTTCCCAAGTGAAAACGTCGACATTTGCCCGTAGGAAGGAGACGAGCGCGAGTTCCTATTTCTCTCCCAGATTGCCCGCGATGCAGGTGGTCTGGGAGGAGTCCACGCCGACCTAGATGATCTTCACAGGTCCGTCGTCTGCTCTAGATGGCTGCACCTTTGGCACCTTGGCAGGTGCCTTGGTACTGGAGGCCGAGGGGTCCTTCCCCCTGTCATCCGGTTGAGCAGCCTCCACCGCCAGGGCGTGTAGCTTCTCGACAGCCGTCACCACAGCGGCGTGGTCACCCCGCACGGTGAGGATCCCAGCAGGGGACGACATCTTGAGGACCAAATACCCGTAATGGGCAATGGCCATGAATCGATACAGGGCCGGTCTGCCAATGATGGCATTGAATGGGAGGTTAACCTCCGCGACGTCGAACTGGACGTTCTTGATGCATAAGTTTTCCTCTGTCCCGAATGTAACCGGGAGCGTGATGATCCCAAGGGGATACACCGGTTGAGCGCCCACTCTGGAGAATGGACGAGAGGGTCCCAGATGGGATCCCGGGATCTACAGCTGCTTGAACGCAGCATGGCTGATGACGTTGAGGCCTGCCCCGCCGTCGATCAGCACATGGTGCAGACGCATGTTGGCGATGACAGGGGCGGTGACGAGAGGTAGTATACCGGCCCCTGCCATGTTGTCGGGGCAGTTGGA
Organism: Zea luxurians; assembly: GCA_029449295.1. NCBI lineage: Eukaryota > Viridiplantae > Streptophyta > Magnoliopsida > Poales > Poaceae > Zea > Zea luxurians. The sequence goes on from JAOPSE010000010.1 coordinate 120,760,347, forward strand.
TGCCCCGAAGGAGATGGTGGTGCTCCTCCAACGCTGGTGTGGAGCAGCCTTCGGGACCCCTGGGGTCACCGACAGGACCTCGCGGCGCAGGGACTTGACGTTCCTGCTGGAGGTGAGCTCCCAGCTCCCGCTGTACATGACATGCAACTTTTTGCGGCGGTCGCTCTCGCCACCAGAGTCGGAGTCCCCGGTGAAGACGTCCTTCAGGACCCCCTCAGGGGATTGATACCCAAGGTCCCATTCTCTGACGAGTTCATCACCGTCGTCGGCCCTCTCCTTGCCAGGCCGGCGATGGGGTGGGGAGCCATCCTTGGAGGTCTGTTTGCGCCGTTTGCTGACGCGCTTCGCGAGCTTGATAATCTTGCGGCACTCCACGGCACCGTGGCGGCTGTTGGGGTGCATAGGGCATGAGCCACTGTTGCCCCCCTTGTGGCCGTGGGCGCTTGTTGCGCTCGTTCTGGCCCCCAGTCGCAGCCACGACGACTGGGGCAATAGTCCGCGGACTCTCGTGGTCGCGGTTCTTCTTCTTCTTCTTGCCGTCCTGGGCGACGACACCGGAGCCACCTGTCTGGGCAACCCCGGTCTATGGTGCCGAGTGCCATGCACGGCCCTCGGCGGCTCTAGCACACTTGTCGGCCAGAGCGAAGAGCGTGGTGATAGTTTCCACGTCATGTGTTGCCAACTTCTCCAGCATCTTTTCATCACACACCCCCTGCACGGAAAGCGGTGATGATTGAAGCATCAGAGATATGAGGTATGGTGCCCCGTACCTTGGTGAAGCGGGAGATGAAAGCCCGAAGGGTTTCGCTAGGTCCCTGCCTCACTGCATGGAGGTGAGCCACCACGCCATGTGAAAGTCGCCTAGAGGGGGGGTGGATAGGCAAAACCTAAAAATTAAAACTTTACACCCCAACTAGATCCCTTGATTAGTGGTTAGAATAAGATACACAATTATCGGAGTATAAGAACTAAGTCCCTTGCTTGTAAAGAGCATTGCTTTCAAATAATGCGGAATTGATAAATCAATACAACTAATAGGTTTATGAGAATAAAGAAAGAGGGCTTAGATAAGAAGAGCAATAACACAAGTTCTTTCTTGCAAGGTGTTGCTTCACTAAATGAGAATTTACTTTGAAGCAATACCAAATAATGTTAGCAAAGAATAGTGCAAGAAAACTTAGAGTGAGGGAAAAGAAACAAATCACAAGAAATGACACAAGAGACACGGGTGATTTGTTTTACCGAGGTTCGGCCCTCGAAGGCCTAGTCCCCGTTGAGGAGTCCACTAAGGATGGGTCTCTTTCAACCCTTTCCCTCTCTTCACCGATCACCAAAGACCGGCGAGCTCTTCTTCTTCTCAAGGATCACTTAAGACCCCACAAGGATCACCACACTCTTTGGTGTCTCTTGCTAGCTTTACAAGCCTCCAAAACTTTGGAGGAAGTTCAATGGGAGTCAAAACTCCATGCACAAATGAACGCAAGATGTAGCACACACTTTCTCTCAATGAATCTCACAAGGCACTAGAGCTAAACTCACACGAGAGGCTTTCTTTTGTTTGCTCTCTCTTTTGTGGCACTTGTGTTGGTTGTAGTGGTCTAAATCTTGTGTATGGGATGGATCAATAAATAGAGGTGGTTGGGAGGGCTTGAATATGTCAACTATATGACTTGGAATGTTGCTTGGGCTCCCACACCTTGAAGTGGCCGGTTGGGGTGGTATTTATAGCCACCAACCAAATTGTAGCCGTTGGAGAAGGCTGCTGGCGATGGGCGCACCGGACAGTCCGGTGTGCCCCCGGACAGTGTCCGGTGCGCCACCGGATAGTGTCCGGTGCGCCGCCACATCATCCTCTCGTTAGGGCATGGAGCTGGTCGACCGTTGGAGGCTTTGTCCTCATGCTGCACCGGACAGTCCGGTGCAACACCGGATAGTCCGGTGCCCCTCTGACCAACTGCTCTGACTTCTGCCGCGTTCACTGTGCTACACTGTTCACTGTCAGAGTCGACCGTTGCGCGCAGATAGCTGTTGCTCCGTTGGCACACCGAACAGTTCGGTGACCCACCGGACAGTCCGGTGAATTATAGCGAAGCTGCGCCTGGGAAACCCGAAGCTGAAGAGTTTAAAGTTGATCCTCCCTGGTGCACCGGGCACTGTCCGGTGGCACACTGGACAGACCGATGCGCCAGACCAGGGAGCACTTTGGTTTCCTTTGCTCCTTTCTTTTGAGCCCTTTCTTTTGACTTTGTATTGGTTTGATGTGAACCTTTGGCACCTGTAGAACATTTATTCTAGAGCAAACTAGTTAGTCCAATTATTTGTGTTGGGCAATTCAACCACCAAAATCAATTAGGAAAAGGTTAGACCCTGTTTCCCTTTCAATCTCCCCCTTTTTGGTGATTGATGCCAACACAAACCAAAGCAAATACATAAGTGCAGAATTGAACTAGTTTGCATAAGGTAAGTGCAAAGGTTGCTTGGAATGAAACCAATATAGTCATTTCTATTAGAGATGCATGGATTGTTTTGGACCACGCTTGCACCCACCACTAGTTTTGTTTTGCAAATTCATTGTAAGATTCTTTTTCAAAAACTTTTACAAATAGTCAAAGGTAAATGAATAAGATTGAAAGAAGCATTTTCAAGATTTGAAATTTTCTCCCCCTATTTCAAATGCTTTTCCTTTGACTTAACAAAACTCCCCCTCAAAGAAATTCTCCTCTTAGTGTTCAAGAGGGTTTTACAAATTTTTGAAGATACTAGAACTTTCTCCCCCTTTTGAACACAATAAGATGTCAATTTGAAAACTTCATTTAAAATTCGGTTCGGTGGTGGTGCGGTCCTTTTGCTTTGGGCTCATACTTTTTCTCCCCCTTTGGCATGAATCACCAAAAACGGATACTTGTGAGTGAAATATAAGACCTTATACTTTCTCCCAATGGCAAACAAATAAATATGAGTGAAGATCATACCAAGGTGGTGAACTATGCGGAATACCGACAAAGGGTGGATGATACCGATGGAGTTGAGTGGAAGCGTCGTCTTTGCCAAATACTCCATTTCCCTTTCAATTCTATGACTAAGCATGAGAATACAGTTGAAAACACATTAGTCATAGACATAAAAGAGACATGATCAAAGGATATATCAAATTAAGCATGATCATAGTTCTATACAATATAGATTGCTCCTCCTAAATATGTGCATGGAGAGGAACACATATTTTGGCCTTAAATACCAAGTGCACATAGTTAGGTTAATGAGGTCATATCTATATCATAGAGAATGTGTAGTGCATTGTGTCATAGTATAAGTGTAATGCTCATGACAGTTTATGCACTAATGAAAGCATGTTATAGACAACTTAAGCATTTTCCCTTAAGGATTTCAAAGAGGCTTAAGGACCATCCACCTTTGGAACAAAATCAGCTTATCCTCGTTACAAGGTTAAGCTTTAAGCTCTTTGACAATAAAATCACTTCACCCAGCTTTAACAAAGATGCATAAATTCAGGAATGAAATATTTGAGAAGTTAAACTAGGTATGAAGCAGGGCTAATGCATGGACATGCTTTCTCTTCCTTTTATACAAGATATGCAAAGAATGTATAGAGAAGGAAGATTTAGGTACAAGTTTAAATGAAAGGAAGTGGTTTTACCGTTTTGTACCTTCTTGTAGAGACGCCCTCTTTATTGTGCTTTGTCCTTAGTCTTAGTTGCTTAAGACCTATATTCAAGACAATGTATGGAAATATTTTGCACAATAGAGAGTTCTACAACTAGTGATCCTTTTCCAAGTCATGTTAGTATATATCAAATGGATCACAAATTGCATAAATATATCATGAATTCTCCTTTTAACTTAGTGCATATCAAGAGATATCGATTGATAGTATATGCGACACTAAGAAACATAAGTGTTTATTCAATGATCAAACAATTAACAGATGTGATCAAAAGAACAACACATGCATTGGATAGTTAATCAAGCTTAGAATAGGAGAATCCAGTAAATATGCTACTTTAGCAATGAAAGTTACAATCCTTGATAAAGATGACATTACTTTACCAAGAAGAGAAGTAGTAGCATACTTCATGAGAAACTTATTCTCATACTTGAGACTATATGAGATTATTAAGATAAAGTGTTAGTCTCAATAAGATCAAGATATAGAAATAGGCTCCCCCTAAAGATATGCATCAAAGTATTAGAATGAGATGAATAGATGCATCCTTTTTAAAGATAAATAGGGAGAAGCATTATACATCTTGATAAAGGCTTATAAAATTTGCAATAAACAACTTAAGCTTGGTATTCTCACAATGAAGAGGATTTAGAATGCTTACAACCACACCATTGATTGTTTTGAAGATCTTACTATCCGAGTGGGTGTTGTTGTTCTTGATGACCTTCTCTTTCTTGTGAGTGTCTTCCCTTTGTAGTTGTTTCTTTTTCCTTTCAAACTTATTGAAAATACTCAAGAAAGATGTTAATAGCACAAGGGAGTATTTGATAAAGGATGATTTCTTTAGTTAAGAAATAAAAACAATTCATCATCCATAAGCCACATAGACATGAAGTAAAATCCTTAGTATTAGTGCATTTCATTAGAAAAGATGAATATGCACCTTTTTTAAAACATTTTGATCAATCATGGGAAATTTACTTCTTCATATTGAATTTAGTAATCATTACTTGGAAGCAAATCAATATGAGAACATATATATAGCAAAGACATGAAATAGATTCTAATGGACTAGTGTATTTATGAGAACTTAGCAAGAATTAAGTCCAAAAGAATCTATTCTTCACATAGATAGAATATGATAAATTAGAGTAGATAACCAATGACGAGAAAAAGAGTTCCCATACCTTAGCTTTTACCTTCTTCCTTTGGGTGAAGAGTAACCCTAGAGGCTTGTGACTTAGATATACACTTTCTCTTTTATAGATTTCCATAAGTAGGCTCAAGAGATACATGGTTAGTAACATAAGCACTAGTTTCCATTTTTGTAATCATTTTTGAAAAGGGATGAAAAGATAGATTATTAAAACATGGAAACTTCATAGCATGAACTAGATTATCTATAGATGATGTTATGCTCAGTTTTAACTCATAAAATAAGCATAAATAATCTTTTAAGATTATGGGGATAAATCTAATTCATGATATGGAGATCGATAAATGTGAAAGAATCATATCCAATTTAAGCAAGTAGAAATACATCATAAATCATTGGATTGATTTTTCCTTTTATGTTAGATTACGCATCTCCAAAGAGAAACTTATTCTCTATATGTGAGACTATAAAAAAAATGAGTCTCACAGTTCTAGATATAAATAGAGATTCCTATTTATAAGTGTCCTAAGGATTTGGATTCCTTACATGACACCTTATCCTTTTAAGAACTTGGAATATCTCTCTATATCTAGAATATGGCAAAGATAGGATAAATAGTGTAAAGCATGCCATGAGGTAATTACAATAACTAAAAGCATGTAGATTGCCAAAGTATAGAAATGATGAATATGCAATCTACCATATGAGAGGAATTTCTTCAAAGAATGGTGACATAATTTAAAGATATTTGAAGTGCTTCATTTTTCTATGTGACTACACAAGACATATGAGAAATAGTAATTTAAGATACTTGCACTTAAAAACATAGATGTTATCATCCTTTAGCTTTCCTCCATGTTGTAGGCCTTGTTGTTTCTGCACAGGATAATTCTTTATTTCCTACAACATCAATACTTTCCCCGAGATGATATGAGTTTAAGACATAGTAATTTGAAAAATAACTTTGGGTCAATCATATATATAGATCATTGAAGATTGATAGCTTGAGTTAACAAGAATTGAATTGACTCTCTTAAGCACCCCAAAGCTTCATATCATCTCCTTCTCCTGCAAAGCTTGTTAAGCATATTTTGGTACCCATCTCTTGATGGGTCCATCAAGGTTAGTCAACAAAGATCTAGGAACCCAAACGTCCTTTGTGTTAGCACTAGGTAAACTCATTACCTTTCTAGCACAAGTTGCAATTTTGGGTTGTCTAGTTACATGAGAATTAATTGACAAGCTAGGAGTGGGATTGTTACCAATGGGACAATCCTTGCATTGATGTCCCTTCTTTCGGCATATGTAGCATAGGCGATCCTCAAGTCTTGAAGATCTCTTCTTTCCTTGTTTCTTTCTTGCTACATGGTTAGTGAATATTTTCTTTTCTAACACTATGCCTTTTTGTTTTAAAAGGGGACAAGACCTAAACAAGTGTCCCTTCTTGAAGCATTTAAAACAAAGTTTATCATCCTTGTTAATAATCAAGTCATTTTTAATATAGGGACATGACCTAATAGAGTGTCCCTTTTCAAAGCATTCACTACACTTCTTACTTCTCTTAGTGTGAAGTGTGGCTTGATTATTACCTTGGATGTTACCTTGCATGGAGGCGTGGTTGAGGCTTTTGGAAGAGGTATTGATTTTCTTCTTTTGTTCCTTCCTCTTGGCAACCCTCAAGTCCTTGACATTTTCTTCAAGGGATTTAGTGCATGCCACGGTTGTTCCCGTCTCAAGCTTCTTCACCATGTGATCACGGTTATCTTGAGAAGGTTGAGTAATGCACTTCCCTTTTAGTTTTGTCAAGCTCATTTTAGCCTCTCATTTTCTTCTTTGAGCTTTTGATATGTATCATCTTTTGTTCCTGCAAATTCTAGCTCAAAGGAAGATTTGCTTGTCGACGGACAACAAGCATTAGCACATGGTAATGTAGTTTCAATTTGAATACATGTGCATGAGAGAGGTTGTTGGGATTTTAAGTTTTCTATCACAACCTCATGAGCAATATTTAATATGATATGATCATCCATAAGACTTTCATGAGAACATAGGAGCATATCATTTTTTTTGAAAAGCTAGGTTTTCATCTTTTAGCTTTTCTACTTGGTCCTTAAGCAAGGCATTCCTATTTACTAATTGAGCGATACAATGTAAAGCGTTATCTTGCTCAATTGAAATAGTTTCATACCTTTGGACCAAATCAACATGAGAGCACTTTAGCTCCTCATGTTCTTTAGTCAACTCGTCAAAGTGTAGCATTTTCATGGAGAGAACATTTTCTAGCCTTTGACGAGCTTCGCTTTGCTCTCTCGCTCTTTCTAGAAGTTTGAGCATGACCACCTTATCTTCTTGGCTTAGGCGAGCGTAGAGTTGCATGAAGCTTCTTTCTTCCTCCTCATCCTCCTTTGTGCTTCCGCTATCATTTTCATTAGCCACACAACATATGTGGGAATCGAAATGGAAAGACAAACCTTTTAGAGAGGTGGATTCATCGTTTGGTCTCCATCGTTCATTTTCTTCTTCTTCCTTCAAAGGGTTAGTTTCACAAAGACCAAAGGAAGTAGAAGCACAAAATGAACTATCATGTTTGGACTCATTAAATTTAGTTTTAATCCTAGTCCAAATATCATGCACATCACAAATGGGTTCATCATATTTTATTATGAAGGCATGATAATCTTCTTTGCTAAGAGATTTACTTAAGATGTCATAAGCTAGATAGTTTAAACGTATACATCTTAAGTCTTCTTCGGAGGCATTTTCCCTAGCATAGTTAGAAGGAATGATACTCTTGTCTAAAATTTGTTCTAATTGAGGATCTATGGTCCTAAAAGCATTTATCACCCTAGTGGACCATGAATCATAATTAGAACAATCGGGAAGTAATATCTCAAGAGTTACCTCCTTGTTCTCTTTGGTCTTCTTGTTCTTTTCGGATCTTCTTCGAGCCATCACTTCGAGTTGTTAGACTCAATATGAAGTGCCTAGCTCTGATACCAATTGAAAGTCGCCTAGAGGGGGGGTGGATAGGCGAAACCTAAAAATTAAAACTTTACACCCCAACTAGATCCCTTGATTAGTGGTTAGAACAAGATACACAATTATCGGAGTATAAGAACTAAGTCCTTTGCTTGTAAAGAGTATTGCTTTCAAATAATGCGGAATTGATAAATCAATACAACTAATAGGTTTATGAGAATAAAGCAAGAGGGCTTAGATAGGAAGAGCAATAACACAAGTTTTTTCTTGCAAGGTGTTGCTTCACTAAATGAGAATTTACTTTGAAGAAATACCAAATAATGTTAGCAAAGAATAGTGCAAGAAAACTTAGAGTGAGGGAAAAGAAACAAATCACAAGAAATGAACACAAGAGACACGGGTGATTTGTTTTACCGAGGTTCGGCCCTCGAAGGCCTAGTCCTTGTTGAGGAGTCCACTAAGGACGGGTCTCTTTCAACCCTTTCCCTCTCTTCACCAATCACCAAAGATCGGCGAGCTCTTCTTCTTCTCAAGGATCACTTAATACCCCGCAAGGAACACCACACTCTTTGGTGTCTCTTGCTAGCTTTACAAGCCTCCAAAACTTTGGAGGAAGTTCAATGGGAGTCAAAACTCCACGTACAAATGAACACAAGATGTAGCACGCACTTTCTCTCAATGAATCTCACAAGGCACTAGAGCTAAACTCACACGAGAGGCTTTCTTTTGCTTGCTCTCTCTTTTGTGGCACTTGTGTTGGTTGTAGTGGTCTAAATCTTGTTTATGGGATGGATCAATGAATAGAGGTGGTTGGGAGGGCTTGAATATGTCAACTATATGACTTAGAATGTTGCTTGGGCTCCCACACCTTGAAATGGCCGGTTGGGGTGGTATTTATAGCCACCAACCAAATTGTAGCTGTTGGAGAAGGCTGCTAGCGATAGGCGCACCAAACAGTCCGGTGCGCCCCCGGGCCGTGTCCGGTGCGCCACCGGACAGTGTCCGGTGCGCCACCACGTCATCCTCCCGTTAGGGCATGGAGCTGGTCGACCGTTGGAGGCTTTGTCCTCATGCTGCACCGGACAGTCCGATGCAACACCGGACAGTCCGGTGCAACACCGGACAGTTCGGTGCCCCTCTGACCAACTGCTCTAACTTCTGTCGCGTTCACTGTGCTGCACTGTTCACTGTCAGAGTCGACAGTTACGCGCAGATAGCCGTTGCTCCGCTGGCACACCGGACAGTCCGGTGACCCACCGGACAGTCCGGTGAATTATAGCGGAGCTGCGCCTAGGAAACCCGAAGCTAAAGAGTTTAAAGTCGATCCTCCCTGGTGCACCGAACACTGGTGCACCGGACAGTCCGGTGCAGCAGACCAGGGAGCACTTCGGTTTCCTTTGCTCCTTTCTTTTGAGCCCTTTCTTTTGACTTTGTATTGGTTTGATGTGAACCTTTGGCACCTGTAGAACATTTATTCTAGAGCAAACTAGTTAGTCCAATTATTTGTGTTGGGCAATTCAACCACTAAAATCAATTAGGAAAAGGTTAGACCCTATTTCCCTTTCACCATGCTGCCGATAAGCGCTGGCGAAGTTTGCTGTGAACCACGCATAGAGCTCTTCCCAGGAGTAGATCGATCCTGGGGCAAGATTCATGAGCCAAGTCCAGGCCGGCCCGGACAAGGCTACATGGAAGTATGTTGCCATCACAGCAGTGTCTCCTTCTGCTACCGTAATGGTGGTAACGTATACCTGCAAGAATTCTAACGGATTTGACGTACCGTCGTACTTTTCTGGCAGGTGTGGCCGGAACTTGGATGGCCAAGTCGCCGCGCGGAGATGATCCGCGAGTGCGGCGCAGCCTACGCCGGCCAACGGGACACCCGCTTGGAACCGGGCATCCCTTGGAGTTTGTGGTGCGACCGCAGCGAAGTCTTGGTCGAGGTTGCGACCCTCGTGTTCTGTCGGCGCTCACGCGCCCTCTCCAGAGAGACATGGGCATCCTCTCCCGCACGCCTGCGGTTGAGCTCTGCTCGTAGGTCATCAGGCCCCTCTAGAGAGACCGGAGCATCCTCTCCCGCTCGCCTGCAGTTGAGTTCCGTCCGTAGGTCCTCGGTCGGTGCAGCCCTCACTGAAGGCGAGCGCACCGATGCTGACGCCTCATGTCGACACCGGGATGACCGAGGCCTGGGCCTGGCTGAGCTAGAATGCGCCATGCCGAGCAGACGGTCGACATCGTCACGCCACTGCTTCATGGCCCCTGGCGAGGCCGTGGAGCTAGGAGGGTGGCGTAACAACTCCCTGGCTGCGGACAGCGCATCGGGAGCAGCCCTTGACGCTCTGGACGCCTGTGCAGGAGTGTGCTGCCGCGCAGAGCGCACAGCAGTGGCACCAGGCGCAGGGCGGCTGGAGGCCCGTGGCGTGGAAGAGGCAGCTTCCTCCTATATGGGGAAGTCCCCAGGGATGAAGTCGTGGTGCTCGACGATATGAACCATGGTGTCGAGCAGGAAAACAAGCAAAAACCTAAAGCCAAGCCCCCTACCTGGCGCGCCAAAGTTGGAGAGGAAATCTCCGGCCGGGTGGTGGAACGCACCTGCCCTAAATCCTAAGATGAGGAGGGGGCCTAAGTGTTTTGCCTGTTTGCTAGATGATCGAAGAACACAAGTGAACACGAGGATTTAGAGTGGTTCAGGCCGCCGGAGCATAAAACCCTACTCCACTGTGTGTTGTATTGCTGGTGCTTGAGAGCTTGGAGAACTTCCCGAGGGTCTAAGTTGGCTTGAGTGAGTGTGGGTGTGTGTCTTGCAACGTCGTGTGCCTTCCCTTTTATAGCTCAAGGGAGGCACATACAAGGCTGCTGAGCCCCGACATGTGGGCCCAGGGACATAATGGAAGAAATACATGGAGCAACTAATGCAGGTGACGCCTGAGCAATCTCTAGGCGCCAAGATGTCCACAGCCCGCACAGTGCTGATATGCAACGGTAGCTTCCTTGGTACGTACGAGTGATGATGAGTATAGTGCATGCGGCAGCATGGGCGTGCCGCCTGCCAATGGAATGGACAGGCATGCCGCCTGCCAGCGAAGTGGACAGGTCTCATTAAATGCTGAGGCGGCACACTGCTTGCCAGTGGAATGGACAGGTCGCCGCTTGCCAGCGGACAGGTCGCCGCCTGTCAGCGGAATGGACATGGCTCATTAAATACCGAGGCGGCACATCGCCTGTCAGCGGAATGGGCAGGCGGCGCGCCTTATCCGCAATAAATGCAGGGGCCGCGTAACCCGAAGGCCTTACGTCAGGCTCCGCCCGCTGGCTTACGTCACGCGCAGTAGGCCACGTGGCAGCATCGGGTCTCCGCCTGGGCGGGGAGCAGAGGCGTATGCAGATAGGTCCGCACCAGACTGGGTCTGGACACGTGTCGGCACCGGACGCCCGCCTGGGTCCTGTTCAAGGCCCGTGTACGTTCTGTCCTGGGACCTTGGGACCCCCACGGGCGACCCGGACCCCATACGGAGGGGTCCGGCTTGCACACGTGGAGGTCCGGGACCACCCTTGGGGGTCCAGACTGTATATCCGGAGGTCCGGCGCTCTCCCGCGGGGTCCGGACCACTGTTGAAGCCTTGGAGTATATCACCTTCTCTGGACACGTGACAGCTTCGGACCCGCCCATGTGGTAGAGTCGGGCGCTGGTGTAGGCCCAGAGGAGCCGCCCGGGACTATGGCAAGCCGTAGCTTGGTCCTGCACACAGCACTTCTACCACACGACTAAGGGATAATCGCGTGGGTTCTATGTCTTTGCATAGTAGCAGGGATACCCTAGTTTCAGGGTATTGTTTTTTGTATTGTTTTTTGTTAGGTAACCTACTTCCTTATCGTGTTTCACGGTGACGTCCCCACCAGTCATGGAAGTTGTTGCTCGACCAAATTAAACTGAAGGCATGGCCTGTGTGGATCGTGTGAACAGGACTACGGCACATCGAGCAGAAAAAACACGAGCAGCTACCGCGAATGAGAAACGGGGGCGACGAAGAAATACTGAAAAAGGCTACATCGTCACGTTGTCAAAAAGGGCACGACGACACAACTGGACGTCCATGGCGTTGCGTGCGTGTCTAAAGGCCAAAGGCGCAGCTATTGGACCGGAGACGGAGACCACAGCGCATCGCATGCATCACACCTGACGTCATCCCCACACACATCAGTGCTTTGCTGTGCAGGTTGCAGCTCCATACGTACTAGCCCTAGCCCATCAGTACTGTACTGTACTTGTCTTATAGTTAGTGTTGTATATGTATATATACGTAGTGCGTACCGGAAACATTGACTCCTTTGTGAATCTATGACTCCATTGCTCAATACTGCAAAAAAATACGATCTTTTTAGCTCTTCCGTATCATGTGCATCCTAGCCTAACTGATCTCCCATTTTACGCTCCATCGACGTATTGGTATTGAGTAGTTTCTGCTCGTCTAGAGCTATGCACTTGTACAATTATATACAAGCAATAATATGCTGTTGTCTATCGTAGTTTCTATTTGCTACCTAAAGATCGCAAATGAACGACGACGACACCCTCAGCATCTCACAACCCCATCTGGTTAATACTGCCTGTATCCGGGTAGTTCCTGGAGCACGGCCGAGGCGGGGCCCGCCTGGAAGTAGCAGGACACTGGGTCGTCCACCATGGCAGGAAGCGGGTCCGGGTGGTCAGCGACCAGCAGACCCTGGGGGCCCATTGGGTACTGGTAGTCCTCAACGGTACCCCACAGGCCCAACTCCCTCTCCAGGTCCTCCAACCACCACTCCTTTCCCTCCGCTCCGTGGCTGGCCGCGTCGGCGCCGTTCGTCGGCTCTGCCGGATTCCTCTGGCAGCGCGGCGCCGGTGCCTCAGCGGCATCGCCGTCGATGATGCTCCACAGCTCATGGCCGATGTCGATCTCGGGCAGCACGAGCAGGTCGTCCACGCCGGGCGGGCCGCTCGCCGGCGGCGGGGACGTGGACGAGGCGCACGGCGACGTTGCCGCGGACACGGACACGGACACGGCCGAGCCGTACGGCGCTGGTACGGTGTCCACCAGCATGCCGAAGCCGAAGGTGGGGTCGTCGACGTCGAGCATCGGTATCATCTCGAAGTTCTCCAGGTCCAGCTCGTCGTCCGCTTCCTTGCTCATGTTGTTGCTCTGCTGCTCGCCGGAGTCTCCGCTGGAGAAGTTGGTCGTCGTCGTGGACGAGGACGGCGACGGCGCCTCCGCGCCACCGCCAGCGGCTGCCTTCGTCGTCGTCTTCTTCTTCTTCTTCTTCTTGGACCCGGCGGCGCCGCGCTCCTCCCGGGCCGGCGACACCCGCTTCTTCAAGTGCGTGTTCCAGACGTTCTTGATCTCGTTGTCCGTCCGGCCCGGCAGGCACGACGCGATCTTGGACCACCTGGTAGCAGAAACAAAATCCAAACGGAACTGATCGATCAGCCTCGGCGGCGTCGTGCATGGATTATCCAAAAGGACGACGTGTGCAGCAGCTCAACTCCTCCAAGCTAGCCGGAAACGCTGCACCGTACGTACTTGTTCCCGAGCAAGCCGTGGAGCTTGATGATGGCCTCCTCCTCCTCGGCGGTGAAGTTGCCGCGCTTGAGGTCCGGGCGCAGGTAGTTGATCCACCGCAGCCGGCAGCTCTTCCCGCACCGCAGCAGACCTACAGATGGATGGAATCGAAGAGCCAACCGTTAGAGATGGAACGAACTCCCTGTCACATGCATACATGTTCAGAAGGAATAATGCATGCCGTGACGGCGCGCCGCCGGGGCTCCCGTCCCGTACGTACCTGCTTGCTTGGGCAGGGCGCGCCAGTTGGCGTGGCCGTACTTCTGAATGTAGGCGATGAGGCGCATGTCCTCCTCCGGCGTCCAGGAGCCCTTATTGAGCCCCACCTTGGCGCAGCACGGTGCCCGGCCCTTCCCCATGCCTGTTTGTTCTCGTTCGTTCCGAGCCCCAAGCTGCAGTTGCTGCTACGCGGCGACACCTCTGAAGCTCCTGCTCCTCGCCTGTGCCAGGGGACTGTGCGGAGCTGCAACCGGGACAGTGGCAGGGCCAGGCGTTTATATACACGCACGCGGCCCCGCGGTGAGATGTCGGGTGCGGGTCGCGCCCTTGACGTGCGCGACGCCGACAGCGCGCGACAGGTGACACACCACAAGCCGCGGCCGTGTCGCGCTCGCGCACGGCCCCTCAGCGCGGACTCCCCTCACCAACCACCCCCCGCGCTCCCTCCGATCCCTGTCAGGCAGGCATCAGCTGTCACTCAGCCTGCCACGACGGCCGACGCGACTCGGGAGCCCTCTGCCCTCTGCCTGGCTGCGTTCGTTGGTTCGTTCCCCGGGCGATTTCTCACCAAAAGCGGAGGGGCCCCGTGGCGATTCGCGTCGCGCGGCCGTTGATTTCCGCGACGGCGCACGGGGGCGCGCGATCGCGTGGGGGCCCTCGCGCGATCTCGCCGGGGGCGCCGTGGCACTTGCTTGCCCTGCTGGGTGTCCGAGGTGGCCGCGCGGGCGCCGACTGGCATCGCGGTGGCGTCCGCCGCGACTGGACAGGTGCGGTTGCTTGGTGTGCCGTCAGTTGGACAACCGCGACATGGCCTGCATCAGACCGTGGGTTATGGGTTAAAGCATGTTTTGCGAAAGCGAAAAAAGGAGATTAGGCGAGACAATGATGGCTAAATGTCGAGTTTTTTTTTCCCTCCGATTCGTCAAAATCAGCATAAATGGCGGGGGACGGAGAGCAAGCCGGACACTTTGCTTAGGATCAAATCTATCTGAGCACTCCGTCTCTGTACCACTGTGCGCAGAAACTGCTTCCTAGGTTGGAAATGGGTTGTCCAGCTCCTTCGTCTCCTTAGGTTAAGTGATCATCCTAGTAGGAGAAATTAAAAGGTCGATTGCAACCTGTAATAGAGAATAGTTAAATGGTCACTTTGTTTTATGCGTCTTATACTAGCAGTAGCTAATAACTCAATAAGAGCTAGTTTGTCAACCCCATTTTCCTATGAGATTTCCAATTTCCCAAGGGAAAAATAAACTAATTTCATTTAAGAAAATAAAAAACCCTTGAGAAAATAAGGTTCCTAAACTAGCCCTAAAAACGGGGAAAATCCTGGGGGTACGGATTGGATATGGTCAGCAGCAAGCGGATATGCGAAGGTGTCGAAGTCCACAGCTAATTTGGACGTTTTCAGATCATTTTTCATGTTTCAGTCTTCAACTACCGGCCGTCCTTTGCACAGATTCCGTCGACAGAGAACGCGTCAAAAGAAACAAGAAGAATATGTGCTAACTATATAGTAATGCAGTTGAAATATGACATGTCAAATTTAGTAGCTTCACAATATCTTAATAAGGACACAAAAAATGTTGCCATTTGGTACGTGCCACTCAGATTATTCGATTTATCCCCCCCCTACTAGCTAAGCTGTTGATATCAACAGGTCACATTAACAAATACGTAATGATATAGTTCACGTTAACAAATACGTAATGAAGTGCATTTGATAGGTTTAAAAAACACCAAACCTGTTAACCCATTTACATTCTCCAACCATCGTTTCGCCAGAGCGCATCCTAACACGCGAAACCGCCCTTGACGCAGCGGATTTCGGCTACCTGAGACCTTGTTCGGTTATTTCTATCCCATATAGATTAGATGTGATTGAAAAAGTTTACGAAAGATTTTGATGTTTTGGGATTGAAACCCACTCAATTCAACCAAATCCACATGGATTGAGAACAAAACGAACAAGTCCTGATATAGTTTTTTGGTCGGCGGCGGTTGGATTCACCCGCCCCAAGCAGGTTACCGTCGCGCCATCTCTGCCTCCCGCCGTGCGTGCCCTAGGTTCAAATCTGAAAACCGCCTTTCCTTCGTGGAATCCGTTGTTTATCCGTGGATTCCACCCAGAAAGAAATTTTGTTTTGTGACTCATTCTCACATTTGTAGCTTTCATTTGTGCCTATTTTGAATATGTTTATTGATTTTTGTTGATTTTGTCAATTAACAAATTTTACTGCATAAAATAGATATACGAAACATATACGGGTGCATGCATAGCTATTTAGATGTTAGGATTACATGGTAGCATTGCTTACATAATTATTTAGATGGTTGTATCAATATTATTTGCCTAATTATTTACTAGATGGTAATGTTAGACGTAAGTGCATTGATGAATTTTTTCAACTGTATTAGATGGTAGTTGTTATAGTTACTTACATGATAGTTGTTATACAAATTGTGTGGTAGTATTATTTGCAGTGTTGTATGTGAGATATGCCGGATCTAACGTGGGAGTATGGAGAGGAAATTAGGGATGATTTTATGTGCAAGTATTACCGTAAAGTGAAGAGCTAAAGAGGTGCTAAAAGATTGAAGTAGTAGCATCTGTATATTTGCTTTCGTCGTATGAAGTTCCGCCCCTTCCTTCCAAGACCTAGTTAGTCCTAGACTACTACCTGCTCGTCAGTCGTTACTGTTGGCAAGAGAGAAGTAGGAAAAAAGAAGACTACCTACCCTGATTTTATTCTGCACGGCACGGCATATCTCGTCGTCGTTGATCAAACAGCAACAATCTGATCCGTCAATCAATTAAAGTTTTAAACCTCGTCCTCGACCTGATAACCTGCTGATTACCTGTTGCAACAATCCGCAAGAACAGGCCTAGCAGTCTATTACTGCACACATAGTTCGTGATGTCACCCAACCCAAAGGACAGATCGGATCCATCCACCCAATTTGTGGATAAACACAGGCAGCACAGTCAGGTACGAAGGCTCGGCCAACCAAGCACAGCTAGTTCGTGACGATCACTTCAGACTTTTCAGAGTCGAGTCAGTTCGGAGTTCATACCTCAAAGCGAAAGGGGTTTTCACGGAAGCGGATTCTTGAGTAGTGTAAGCCTGAATTAGCTGCCGAATTTAGCAAGAGAACACTTTGACCAGCCAACCACATGCGTGCATAGCTGCATACAGATGAACGGCCGCTGCATGCCACGTCGCCTTAGACTTTTTTTTTGGTACAAAAGGTAGAGAAATGGTGTTATCCTGCTGACCGTGTTAACGAGAAAATACTACTTATATTTAGGTCGTGCTTGCTTTATTTAGATAACCATTATCTGCTAAACTTTAGCTATCTTAGGGAAAAAAAAGGGCCAATGGACTAGATAAATTTTAGCTAGAGATAAGATTTCATTATCTCACGCTCTTCAACTCCAGCTAACGTCAGTTAATACTGAATGATTGAGCTGTATATACCTATGATTTTCACTTGTCTCGGGTACAATAATGATCACACGAACCGTCCTGATGTTCCTTACCTTTTCGCACAATCAAAAAGATATATACTCATAATAATCATCCCTTTGTTGTTATTAATCAGTCTTATTATATAGGAGGAACGAGGAACCATGCAAACACCCTACTAATAGCTAAACTTTAGCTAGCAAAAAGTTTCAGCTAGCTGAGGTAGAATCAAACATGGCCTTATATATGTTTCTGTGAACGAAATCATCACACATTTGGATTTGGAAACCAACATTTGGATTTGGAAACCAACCGCATGCTTCATCCATTTTTTTATATATAAAGAAGTAATAACCGCACACACAGAGCACATGCAAAGTATACTGTTTCCTCCGAGAACAAATATGAGAGGATTACATTTCTGTTGGAACCTTGATTACACAATGTCGACTAGCGAAAGTGGCTCTTCAACATGTTTGAATTTATGATTAGTATGATGTTTGTTATCTAGTTAGCAAATAGATCACATGTATACATGTATAATGCCTATAGATGGCCAATAAGCACGAGGCACGCGAGCCCGGCACGAAGCCCGCTGTTTGGGACCGATCCGACTCGAGCCCGACACGATCCGGTTCTATGCGGGTTCGGGCGGCCCGGCACGAATAAGCGGGCTGGACTTGGACAAGAAACTAGACACGGTGGGCTAGCTCGACACGGCCTGTTTACCTAAGCCCGTTAAACCCGCTTTTTTTGCACTAAATCGTGCTTACCGACCTGCTTAGCCCATTTTTCGGCCCGTTTTTTTCGTGCTAAACAGGTCGGCCCGTTTAGGTCCGTTGTGGGCCGGGCTCAGACAGGAAAACGAGCACACGGACTTAGATGGCCCGGCTCGGACCGGTTTTCTAACCGTGCCTGGTGGGCCAGGCCCAAAACGGACCGGGATTCATCGGGCCCGGGCCGTACCGGGCCAGGCGGCCCGTTTGACCATCTTATTAATGCCACAACCATGCTGATATCTATTTCTGAATTAAATTGGTATTGAAAATCTTTAGTTCTCAGAACTAAATATGGTAGAAACTAAACTTTAGTCTATAGTCCCTTAAACTAAAGGAGCTAAACATACCCCCTAATTCTCTGCTGACTGGTTGGTGACTGTCAAGTGTCAAGTGGTCACCTAGTCGTCTGCACACCGACAAAACTATCGCCCATTGAGCCGTTTTTGACTCGCGGTCGCGGCGCGCATGCACCCGCCCCCGTAGCCCATGCCCATGCATGCACGTATATACGACCAAAACAGCTTTCAAGACCGCCCTTTTGCACGGCAAAACGCTGTAAGTACAGCACAGCGTCGTCATATTTAATGGCCGGCCGGTTCCGATCCGCGTGGCATTTCAGCACGAGGCGTTCGTGTCGCAGGAGTCGTCCACCATGGCAGCCGCTCCACTCGAGAGTCTTTCTGGTGCCGGCCTGCCGGCCGGTTGATCTCGCAAAGAAAGGACGGCAAAAGCGATTGGTCTCGCGCAGTCGCAGCAGCACCCCACCCGGGCGGTCCGGGGAGCGAAGACGATCCGCGGCTGATCCCCCCACATCATTCGTTTGACTGACCGGCCGCCCGCCCGCGGTGCAGGGTAAACGTACTCACGGCTCGATTGCCGGCCGGCCGCCGCCTCCGACACGTGTGCTACATTCCGCTCTAGCCTCCCGACGGGCGGCGGGCGAGACGGACCGGTAGTTTGGCACTGTACTAGTACTGTATACCGTACGGCCTCCTGCTACCTATGCATGCCTGGTCTGGTGGAATTAATACAAATGGGCTGCTCGGTGCTTCCCGAACGGCGGCAACCGGCAAAAGCCAAAAGGTCTCGTCGGGGCGGCGGCGGCGGCGGCCGTTCGCTGCGAGGCATCAGGCATCCAGTCTGCAGACGACGCCGATACGCGCGCGGACCATTGCATTGGACAGATCGATGGAGCCGTTCAATTCGACAGTACTAGTCGGTGTCCGAGTGGGTCACGGCCCTTATCACTCTCATGTACTAGCAGTACTAGAGTCTACTTACCTTATCTGAACTTTGCCACCCGTCAGCCAGTCATATAACATTCCCTCCTGATCCCTCGATATACATGCGAGTCAGATCGATGCAAACGTGCTACTATGGATGACGAAATGGGATATAGGAACAAAATTTACTATTTGCCATTCCTATTCAACAGTTGCAGATCTCGTATTTGTTGTATCTAGTAGGCAAACAGCCAACTTCAAGATTACGAGTCGCCCCTGGTCTACCTAATTTATTCTCATCATCTCCCATTGTATTCAAGGCCACTTTAGACTTTTCAGAACCTCATGTAATATACTTTTGAGACTACTCTACGACGTATCTTCGACGGTTCGACTTCGAGTTTGAGGTAGATAATCTTTGGAGAACCTGCTTGTGGTTAACGACAACTTGGTGGCTAGACCAACTCCAAGTCTCCATCCTCATTTAGCGTGCAAAATAGGGATGATGAGTTGGATGCAAAGGCTGCTAGAGTTGGACTTAGGATGGACGAAAAGGTGTGGCGCGCCAAAAAGGTCTAGGTAACAATAGAGAAATGACTATAAGCATATCGTTAACATTTGTGCCATATGGTAGTAGTGGGTAATTCTATAATAATGTAACCTTAGGAAAATGTGAAACGACGTCGACGACCAGCAATGCTACTCTGAACCTCGGCCCGAAGGTATGAGGCTTAGTTTTTCTTTTCTCCTCTCTCTCTCTAAGTCAACGGATCTAGACGAACGCCTTTATTGCTAAGTTTTGGACAATGGACTTAGTGGGGTGCTTAGGATCTGTTGACGCTTTTTCGGAGCGCCAAATACTCAAGAAGAACCGGCGGCGGTGCTCTCTGGTCAGGCGCGGACGGTCCACGGCACAGGGCCGGACGGTCCGCGACCTGGCGTGAGGCGGCGGTGCTCTCTGGTCAAGCGCGGACGGTCCGCGGCACAGGGCCGGACGGTCCGCGACCTGGTGCAGGAGCTCGGGTTCCCTGCCTGACGACCGGACGGTCCGCGCCCTAGGGTCGGACGGTCCGCGCGTACGCAGGGGCGACAGAAGATCGCCGGCGGCGCCTGGATCTCGCTCCCGGGAGGGACCCCGTCGGGGAGGAGAGATCCTAGGAGTTGTCTAGGCTCGGGCAGGCCGACCTAGACTCCTCTAATCGACGTAGAGTCGAGGAGAGGCGGAGAATTTGGGGATTGGAAGACTAAACCTAAACTAAACTAGAACTACTCCTAGGATAAAATGCGAAATAGAAGTTGTATTGATTCGATTGATGACTACAAATCGGCCGTAGACCTCTCTTTTTATAGAGGAGGGGGGCTGGACCCTTTACACGACTGGATTCCGAGCTAATTCCACAAATCTAGCCAACAAACATAGCACAAAACTCGGAACCCTAAACTGCTCTGCGCATGCGCGGACCGTCCGGCCCACAGGCGCGGACTGTCCGGACCGCGGACCGTCCGGCCTCAGGGCCGGACCGTCCGCCCACTCAAAATGAAGCTCAACATATGCCCCCCTGCCTTTTGGTGGAGCTGAGCAAACCAAAAGCAACTAACTCGATGTGATTACATCGGTTCTCTTAGGCATCTTGCCACATACTAGGATGGTACTGTTTGAGAAAACGCCCATTCAAAGCCTTAGGCAAATCCTTGCCTTGTAATGTTTGTAGCAAATAGGTGTTGCCAGACATCACCTGTTTTACTTTATAAGGACCTTCCCAGCTTGGTGACCATTTACCGAACTTCCGGTCTTTATTCCTTAGAGGCAGAATGGTCTTCCACACCAGGTCCCCTACTTGAAATGATTTTGCTTTGACCTTCTTGTTGTAGGCCCTGGCTACCATGATCTTGTCCTTTTCTATTTCTCTCAAAGCTATCATTCTCTTGTCGGTCACCTCATCAATATTATCCATCATTGAATTATAATAATCAGTAGCAGTTAGATCATTTTGTCTGGCGAACCTGACAGCATTCAAACTTATTTCCACAGGCAACACTGCTTCCTGCCCATAGACAAGCTCAAAAGGAGATACTTTAGTAGCCCTATGTTTAGATATTCTATGAGCCCATAAAGCTTCAGACAAAATCTTATGCCAATGTTTAGGATTATCACATATTTTCTTTTTTTATCAAATTAATCAATGTCCTATTGCTAGACTCGGCCTGTCCATTGGCCTGAGCATAATATGGAGATGAATTAAGCAGCTTAATTATGTATAATTCAGCAAATTCACGTACCTCCTTTGACATAAAAGAAGTACCTTGATCTGTAGTTAAGGTCTGGGGAATGCCGAATCTATGAATAATATGCTCAGTTATAAACTCAATTACCTCCTTGTGCGTCATGTTCTTTAGAGCAACGGCTTCAGTCCATTTGGTGAAATAGTCAGTGGCAACTAACACAAACCGATGCCCCTTTGATGATGAAGGATGAATTTCTCCAATAAAGTCTAATCCCCATCCTCTAAACGGCCAAGGCTTGATAATAGGATGTAATTCGGCTGCAGGGACCAACTGTAGGTCACCGAATTTTTGACACACTTGACAACCCTTGTAGTACTTGAAACAATCAGCTATCATACTAGGCCAATAAAAACCAGACTTTCGCAACAACCACTTCATCTTTGGAGCTGATTGATGAGTACCACAAATTCCTTCATGTACTTCGGCCATGGCTAATATAGCATCATCTGGGCCCAAGCACTTAAGCAGGACGTCATTGACTGTTCGGCGGTAAAGTTCATCACTCATCAAAACATACTTGAAAGTTGTTCGCTGAATGTTCTTATCTGTCCTGATATTGGGATTTCGTAAATAATTAAGTATAGGTGTCCTCCAATCACTTGCATCGGCTTCATTGTCAGCCGAATCGATTAAGAGAACGTTTCTGGTGACCCCAGACGGTCCGGCGTCATCACGCGGACGGTCCGCGACCTGGGAATTTGGCTCTACACTGGTTATCAGATTTTCAGTTTTGTGAAATTTCCCTCTCTTTATCCGATAACCTGATGCATCTTGTGCCAAATCGTTAGCTCTATGATTCTCAACTCTAGAGATATGCCGAATACTGAATTCGTCAAAAGAATGGATTATGCTCCAACATTTCTCAAGGTAACTATTTAGAGTACCATCAAAACATTGATATTCTTTTAACACTTGTTGGACAACCAGCTGAGAATCACCAAATATCTTCACATGTTTTACTCCCATACCATTTAAAAGTTCTAAGCCGAATAGGAGGGCCTCATATTCAGCTTGATTATTAGTGCAATAAGTTTTCAATCGGCTAGAGAAGTCAAAGGAGATATTACTTGGTGAAACAAGCACAATGCCAATTCCTTGCCCTTCATTGCAAATCGATCCATCAAAATATAAAGTCCAAGGAGTAATAGTGAGATATGACATGTCTAGTTCATGAATATCATTAACCCGATGTTCTACAATGAAATCCGCTACGACTTGGCCTTTCATAGATTTCAATGGTTCATAGGCCAAGTCATATTCTATGAGTGCATAAGCCCACTTACCAATTCTACCACTCATAATTGGGTTATGCAACATGTATTTGATCACATCGGCTTGACCAGAAACAGTGCAATGACTAGAGAGTAAATAACATCTACATTTGGTGCATGCATAAAATAAGCATAAGCATAACTTTTCAATAAAAGTGTACCTTGTTTCAGCATCCACCAACCTTCGGCTTAGATATGTCACCACATGCTCCTTCCCCTCAGTTTCTTGTGTCAGAACAGCCCCAATGACCTTATCCTCAGCTGCAATGTATAATCGGAATGGTACTCCTGCTTGTGGTGCTTTTAATACGGGAGCCGAAGATAAGTATTTTTTGATGAGATCAAATATTTCTTGTTGTTCTGCCCCCCAAGCGAATTCGGCATCATTCTTAAGCCGAAGAATAGGGGTGAACGCATCAATCTTCCCGGCTAGGTTAGAAATAAACCTTCGTAAATAATTCACCTTACCGAGAAACCTCTATACCTCGACCTTACAGGTCGGAGGTCCCACATTCCGAATAGACTTGATTCGGTCAGGGTCTATCTCTATACCATGTTCATGTATGACAAATCCTAAAAACTTACCAGCCGACACTCCAAAAGCACATTTACGTGGGTTCATTTTCAAACCATACTGACGCATTTTATCAAAGGCTTTGCGCAAATCAGCTATATGAGAACTAAACTCAGCCGATTTGACTACAATATCATCATGTAAACTTCCACAGTGTTTCCTAACAATTCATGGAAGATTAAGTTCATAGCCCTCTGATAAGTAGCACCAGCATTTTTCAGACCAAATGTCATGACAACCCACTCAAATAAACCAATGAAGCCTGGACATATAAAGGCCGTTTTAGACGCATCTTCTTCGGCCATGAAAATCTGATTATATCCGGCATTACCATCAAGGAAGCTAATGATTCTATTTCCTGATGCATTATTGATTAATGTGTCGGCTATGGGCATGGGATATTCGTCTTTAGGAGTTGCTCTATTTAAATTGCGAAAATCAATGCATACTCTAAGTTTACCTGACTCCTTCTTCTCCACCGGCACAATATTGGAGACCCACTCTGCGTATCTGCAAGGTCTGATAAAATCAGCTTCTAGCAGCCGGTGGATTTCGTCCTTGATGCATGGGAGAAGATCTGGACGAAATGTTCTAGCTCTTTGCTTGAAAGGTCTGAAACCAGATTTAATAGGCAGCCGATGCTCTACGATCTCTCGGCTTAATCCAGGCATCTCAGTGTAATTCCAAGCAAAGCAATCTGAATACTCCTTCAATAGACCGATCATCTCATCTCTAGGATCAGTCTCCAGGGTCTTGTTTACAAAAGTCGGCCTTAGAGTTTTACCATCTCCTATGTCAATCTCCTCCAAAGGATCGGCCGATGTAAATCCCTGTCCTAGTTTATCAAGATCTCTGAATTCCTCTATCATGCTCCCCACAGAGGAATTAGATGATCTTTGTGTGACGGCGGACTTTTCGGTCTCAGGGACCGAATCATCCGTAATACTGTCTTTTTGCTGCGATAGATGTTCGGTCTTAAAGTCTGAACCCTTTTGTGAAAGACCAGACCATCCGGCCTTGGCAGCCGAACTGTCCGTGACCAAAGACTCATGAACTTTGTGTGTATTCATCATTTAACTTTATTTAGGATTTAGCCGATTCTCCATCGGCTCTAGCATTACAGGAATGAAACCTTTCTTATCTATACTTATGAATTGATAATCAAAAAAATCTACTCCTGTGAGACATGTAGCAGTCTCATAAGTCCAGAGTACAGGGGCATCGGCCACAGCGATGCAGGCCGATACATCAGCATGTACTTGTTCTATGTCATCGCCTACCCATTGTATTAACATTTGATGCAATGTAGAAGGTATGCATTGATTGGCGTGAATCCAATCTCTGCCTAGGATTAAACTGTAATTTCCTTCTACATCAGCGACGAAGAATGCAGCATCAAGGGTCTTAGTCCCGATGGTTAATTCAACGGACGTGACTCCCCTGGCTTTGATCGAACTATCAGTTCCAACACCGCTGAGGGTCATGTTGGTCTTGACAAGTTCGTCATCTTGTTTACCTAATTTTCTGTATAATGAATAAGGCATTAGATTTACAGCCGCCCCTCCATCTACCAACATCTTAGCAATCGGTATACCATCAATGTGACCGCACACGAAGAGCGGCTTTAAATGATTTACCGATTCCTTTGGTTTAGTAAAGGCGGCTTCTTTAGGACCAAAGTCAAACTGGGCAACAACAGATTCATCGTCGCCGATAATAGTACAATCAATGGAAAATGTAATAATATTTACATCCATACCTGGGCGTTCTGGAGAAGCCTCGTAGTCGACCAGGTCTTCTCCCAGCAGGTCGTCCTCCTCCATTGATGTTGTCGTGTCGTTGGAGGCTTCCTGGTGAACGGCGGACGGTCCGCGTGCGGGGGCCGGACGGTCCGCGCCTAGTGCAGGTTGTCCAGAGGCTTCCTGGTGAACGGCGGACGGTCCGTGCGCGGGGGCCGGACGGTCCGCGCCTGGTGCAGGTTGACTTTCTATTTCTGTGGCCGTTTGTTTTTTCTCAACGGCCTTCGGTCTCCATTTCTTTTGCGGTGGCGGGCATAGTGGATGTGTGTCATTAAATGTCTTTTCCGCCTCCTTCTCCTGGCTCTCCTTTGCTCTTAGGCGCTGTAATTTTCTCTTTTGGAATCGTGTCAATCCCGCTGGTGTCGGGGACCATAATTAGGGGTACCCTCAAGACTCCTAATTCTCAGCTGGTAACCCCCATCAGCATAAAGCTGCAAAGGCCTGATGGGTGCGATTAAGTCAGGGATCAGTCCATTCGAGCGACTCGATCACGCCTCGCCCGAGCCTAGCCTCGGACAAGGGAAGCCGACCCCGGAGGATTTCCGTCTCGCCCGAGGCCCCCCTCCAACGGCGGACACATCTTCGGCTCGCCCAAGGCCCTGCCTTCGCTAAGAAGCAACCCTGACTAAATCGCCGCACCGACCGACCAAATCGCAGGAGCATTCAACGCAAAGGTGGCCTGACACCTTTATCCTGACGCGCGCCCTCCGGCAGAGCCGAAGTGACCGCCGTCACTTCGCCGCTCCACTGACCGGTCTGATAGAAGGACAGCACCGCCTGCGCCACTCCAACTGCAGCGCCACTTGACAGAGTGATGCTAACAGGAAGCCAGGCCCTGCCAAAGGCACCATAGGAAGCTCCGCCCGACCCAGGGCTCGGACTCGGGCTCAGCCCCGGAAGACGGCGAACTCCGCTCCGCCCGACCCAGGGCTCGGACTCGGGCTCAGCCCCGGAAGACGGCGAACTCCGCTCCGCCCGACCCAGGGCTCGGACTCGGGCTAAGACCCGGAAGACGGCGAACTCCGCTCCGCCCGACCTAGGGCTCGGACACCGCCCAGGCCTCTGCCGACGACCTCCGCCTCGCCCGACCCAGGGGCTCGGACTCGGCCTCGGCCATGGAAGACAGACTCGACTTCGGCTTCGGAGGAGCCTCCACGTCGCCCAACCTAGGGCGCAGGCCAGCCACGTCAACAGGATGCGCCATCATCACCCTACCCCGAGCTGACTCGGGCCGCAGAGAACAAGACCGGTGTCCCATCTGGCTGTCTCCACCAGATAGGCAATGATGGCGCCCCGCATGCCCTGTGACGACGGCGGCTCTCAGCTCTCTTACGGAAGCAGGAGGACGTCAGCAAGGACACAACCGCTCCGACAGCTGTCCCTCCGCCAGGCTCCGCCGCTCCTCCGACGGCCACGACATCACACTAGTTGGGTTCCAAGATCTCTCCGGCTGCCACATTGGCATGTACTCAGGGCGCTAGCTCTCCCTCGCTAGACACGTAGCACTCTGCTACACCCCCATTGTACACCTGGATCCTCTCCTTGCGTCTATAAAAGGAAGGACCAGGGCCCTCTTAGAGAAGGTTGGCCGCGCGGGACGAGGACAGGACATGCGCTCTCTTGGGGCCGCTCGCTTCCCTCACCCGCGTGGACGCTTGTAACCCCCTACTGCAAGCGCACCCGACCTGGGCGCGGGACGAACACGAAGGCCGCGGGATTCCCACCTCTTTCACGCCGGTCACCGGCCGCCTCGCTCCTTTCCCCCCTTCGCGCTCGCCCACGCGCTCGACCCATCTGGGCTGGGACACGTGGCACTCACTCGTCGGCCTGAGGGACCCCCCGGTCTCGAAACGCCGATAGTTGGCGCGCCAGATTGGGGCCTGCTGCGTGTTGACGAACAGCTTCCCGTTAAGCTCCAGATGGATAGTCTCCAACAACCTCTCCAACCCGGGACGGTGCTCCGTTTCGGGAGTCTTGAGTTCATGTCCCTCGACGGCAGCTACGACATGATACTCCTTCCACCGCCGCGCGACAACGACAATGGCGACCGACAGCCCGCCCGCCGGCGGCGGAATCGACGACGACTTCCCCGCGTGGCGGAAGGACAACATTCGAGCTCGCCCCGTCCTCTCCCCCGCCAACGGAGGAGGAGGCGGGGCAACCAAGGCCAAGCAGGAGGTCGCGCCTCGTCGGCTGTCGAGCGAGTCGACGTCCCTAGCACCCCAACGGGGGGCGCGTTGGGCGTCGACCTCGCGTTTGAGACGAAGGCGAGCGCTGTCTCCCCGCGACACGCCAATCCCGAGCAAGTGGACGACGCAAGCGCGCTTGCGAAAAGCTTGCAGGACGTCGCCCTCGTACCTGAGGCAACGATGCAGTCAGTCCTCGACGTGACTCCATCGCCGCTCGACGACCAAAAGGTACCAACCGATTCCCATCCTACGTCATTTGTACTCCGCCTCAACCCGCCTAGCAATCTCGCTTTGGCGGGCGCCCTTGTAGAGGCGAGTACAAACCCTCTGGGTTTCGCTTGCGGTCGCCTTGGGACCGGCTGACGGACGTCTCGACCCACGGGCCCTCTGGGTCCGAGGAAGATGACGACCCCAACATCTGTTGGGATTTCTCTGGATTTGGCAACCCCAGTGCCATGCGGAACTTCATGACCGCATGTGACTACTGCCTCTCCGACTGTTCCGACGGTAGCCGTAGCCTCGACGACGAGGACTGCGGCCCAAGCCGCGAATGTTTCCACGTCGATCTAGGGGGTCCCTCCGAAGGCAATCATCTCGGCATGCCGGAGGACGGTGCTCCCCCTGGGCCGGTGCCTCGCGCTGACATCCCGCGGGAGCTAGCTGTGGTCCCCGTTCCGGCGGGGGGTTACGACCCACAGCTTGAGCAAGTCCGCGGGGCGCAGGCTAGGATCGACGAGGGAGCAGGAGCGCTTGAGTCGATCCGCCGGGACGTCGGGCAGGCATGGGCGGGCCAACCCCCGGCCGGAGAAATACGTCACCTGCCCTAGGGTCTCCAGCACCGCGTCGCCGATGTCGTCAGGGTCAGGCCACCACCTGCATCCAGTGGGGTCGGTCAGAACCTGGCCACAGCAGCGATGCTCCTCCGCGCGATGCCGGAGCCATCCATCACCGAGGGTCGGCGAATCCAGGGAGAACTCAAAAATCTCCTGGAAGGCGCCGCGGTCCGACGGGCCGAGAGCACTGCCTCCCGAAGGCAAGGATACCCCTCGAAACCTCATGCCGCGACCTCCCGATTCATGCGGGAAGCCTCGGTCTACACCGGGCACACGCGCAACACCGCGCCTGCGGCCCCAGGCCACCTCGGCAACGAGCGCCATCACCGCGACCGTCGAGCCCACCTCGACGAGAGGGTGCGCCGAGGCTATCACCCCAGGCGTGGGGGACGCTACGACAGCGGGGAGGATCGGAGTCCCTCGCCCGAACCACCCGGTCCGCAGGCCTTCGGCCGGGCCATCCGGCGGGCACCGTTCCCGACCCAGTTCCGACCCCCGACTACTATCACAAAGTACTCGGGGGAAACGAGGCCGGAATTGTGGCTCGCGGACTACCTCCTGGCCTGCCAACTGGGTGGAACAGACGACGACAACCTCATCGTCCGCAACCTCCCCCTGTTCCTCTCCGACACCGCTCGCGCCTGGTTGGAGCACCTGCCTCCGGGGCAGATCTCCAACTGGGATGACCTAGTCCAAGCCTTCGCCAGAAATTTCCAGGGCACATATGTGCGCCCTGGGAATTCCTGGGACCTCCGAAGCTGCCGACAGCAGCCGGGAGAGTCTCTTCGGGACTACATCCGGCGATTCTCGAAGCAGCGCACCGAGCTGCCCAACATCACCGACTCAGATGTCATCGGCGCGTTCCTTGCCGGCACCACCTGCCGCGACCTGGTGAGCAAGTTGGGTCGCAAGACCCCCACCAGGGCGAGCGAGCTGATGGACATCGCCACCAAGTTCGCCTCTGGCCAGGAGGCGGTCGAGGCTATCTTCCGGAAGGACAAGCAGCCCCATGGCCGCCCGTCGGAAGATGCTCCCGAGGCGTCTACTCCGTGCGGCGCCAAGAAGAAGGGCAAGAAGAAGTCGCAAGCGAAACGCGACGCCGCCTACGCGGACCTTGTCGCCGCCGCCGAGTACAAGAACCCTCGGAAGCCCCCCGGAGGTGCCAACCTCTTTGACAAGATGCTCAAGGAGCCGTGCCCCTATCATCAGGGGCCCGTCAATCACACCCTTGAGGAGTGCGTCATGCTTCGGCGCCACTTCCACAGGGCCGGGCCACCCGCGGAGGGTGGCAGGGCCCGCGACGACGACAAGAAGGAAGATCACCAAGCAGGAGAGTTCCCTGAGGTCCGCGACTGCTTCATGATCTACGGCGGGCACGCGGCGAATGCCTCGGCTCGGCATCGCAAGCAAGAGCGCCGGGAGGTCTGCTCGGTGAAGGTGGCGGCGCTAGCCTACCTAGACTAGTCCGACAAGCCCATCACCTTCGACCAAGCTGATCACCCCGACCACGTGCCGAGCCCGGGGAAATACCCGCTCGTCGTCGACCCTGTCATCGATGACGTCAGGCTCACCAAGGTCCTTATGGACGGGGGCAGCAGCCTCAACATCATCTACGCCGAGACCCTCGGGCTCCTGCGCGTTGATCTGTCCTCCGTCCGAGCAGGCGCTGCGCCCTTCCACAGGATCATTCCCGGGAAGTGCGTCCAGCCCCTCGGACGACTCGACCTCCCTGTCTGTTTCGGAACACCCTCCAACTTCCGAAGGGAGACTCTGACGTTCGAGGTGGTCGGGTTCCGAGGAACCTACCACGCGGTGTTGGGGAGGCCATGCTACGCGAAGTTCATGGCCGTCCCCAACTACACCTACCTGAAGCTCAAGATGCCGGGCCCCAACGGGGTCATCACCGTCGGCCCCACGTATAAACACGCGTTCGAATGCGACGTGGAGTGCGTGGAGTACGCTGAGGCCCTCGCCGAGTCCGAGGCCCTCATCGCCGACCTGGAGAACCTCTCCAAGGAGGTGCCAGACGTGAAGCGTCATGCCGGCAACTTTGAGCCAGTGGAGACGGCTAAGACCGTCCCCCTCGACCCCAGTGGCGACGCCTCCAAGCAGATCCGGATCGGTTCCGGGCTCGAGCCCAAATAGGAAGCAGTGCTCGTCGACTTTCTCCGCGCGAACGCCGACGTCTTCGCGTGGAGTCCCTCGGACATGCCCGGCATACCGAGGGATGTCGTCGAGCACTCGCTGGATATTCGGGCCGGAGCCCGACCGGTCAAGCAGCCTCTGCGCCGATTCGACGAGGAGAAGCGCAGAGCGATAGGCGAGGAGATCCACAGGCTAATGGCAGCCGGGTTCATCAAAGAGGTATTCCATCCCGAATGGCTCGCCAACCCTGTGCTTGTGAGAAAGAAAGGGGGGAAACGGCGGATGTGTGTAGACTACACTGGTCTCAACAAAGCATGTCCGAAGGTTCCCTACCCTCTGCCTCGCATCGATCAAATCGTGGATTCCACTGCTGGGTGCGAAACCCTGTCTTTCCTCGATGCCTACTCGGGGTATCATCAAATCAGGATGAAAGAGTCCGACCAGCTCGCGACTTCTTTCATCACACCCTTCGGCATGTACTGCTATGTCACCATGCCGTTCGGTTTGAGGAATGCGGGTGCGACGTACCAGCGGTGCATGAACCATGTGTTCGGCGA
The DNA here is from genome assembly GCA_029449295.1 of Zea luxurians. Taxonomy (NCBI): domain Eukaryota; kingdom Viridiplantae; phylum Streptophyta; class Magnoliopsida; order Poales; family Poaceae; genus Zea; species Zea luxurians. The sequence goes on from JAOPSE010000010.1 coordinate 120,791,103, forward strand.
ACACATCGGTCGCACGGTCGAGGCCTGCGTCGATGACATCGTAGTCAAGACAAGGAAAGCTTCCGACCTCCTCTCCGACCTTGAAGTGACATTCCGGTGTCTCAAGGCAAAAGGCGTCAAGCTCAATCCCGAGAAGTGTGTCTTCGGGGTGCCCCGGGGCATGCTCTTGGGGTTCATCGTCTCCGAGCGGGGCATCGAAGCCAACCCGGAGAAGATCGCAGCCATCACCAGCATGGGGCCCATCAAGGACTTAAAAGGTGTACAGAGGGTCATGGGATGTCTCGCGGCCCTGAGCCGCTTCATCTCACGCCTCGGCGAAAGAGGCCTGCCTCTGTACCGCCTCTTAAGGAAGGCCGAGTGCTTCACTTGGACCCCTAAGGCCGAAGAAGCTCTCGGGGACCTGAAGGCGTTCCTCACCAAGGCGCCTATCTTAGTGCCCCCAGCTGATGGAGAAGCCCTCTTGGTCTACGTCGCCGCGACCACTCAGGTGGTTAGCGCCGTGATTGTGGTCGAGAGGCAAGAAGAGGGGCATGCATTGCCCGTTCAGAGGCCAGTTTACTTCGTCAGTGAAGTACTGTCCGAAACCAAGATCCGCTACCCACAAGTTCAGAAGCTGCTGTACGCAGTGATCCTGACGAGGCGGAAGTTGCGACACTACTTCGAGTCTCACCCGATAACTGTGGTGTCATCCTTCCCCCTAGGGGAGATCATCCAGTGCCGAGAGGCCTTGGGCAGGATTGCGAAGTGGGCGGTGGAAATCATGGGCGAGACCATCTCGTTCGCGCCTCGGAAGGCCATCAAGTCCCATGTCTTGGCGGACTTCGTAGCCGAATGGGTCGACACCCAGCTACCGACGGCTCCGATCCAACCGGAGCTCTGGACCATGTTTTTCGACGGGTCGTTGATGAAGACGGGAGCCGGCGTGGGCCTACTCTTCGTCTCACCCCTCGGGAAACACCTACGCTATGTGCTACGCCTCCATTTCCCGGCGTCCAACAATGTGGCTGAGTACGAAGCTCTGATCAACGGATTGCGAATCGCCATCGAGCTAGGGGTCCGACGCCTCGACGCTCGCGGTGACTCGCAGCTCGTCATCGACCAAGTCATGAAGAACTCCCACTGCCGCGACTCGAAGATGGAGGCCTACTGCGATGAGGTTCGGTGCCTGGAAGACAAGTTCTACGGGCTCGAGTTTAACCACATCGCTCGGCGCTACAACGAGACTGCGGACGAGCTGGCAAAAATAGCCTCGGGGCGAACAACGGTTCCCCCGGACGTCTTCTCCCGGGATCTGCATCAGCCCTCCGTCAAGATCGACGGCCCTCCCGAGCCCGAGGCGCCCTCGGTCCAGCCCGAGGTACCCTCGGCACGGCCCGAGGCACCCTCAGCTCAACCCGAGGTACCCTCGGTCTCCGAGGGCGAGGCATTGCGCGTCGAGGAGGAGCGAAGCGGGGCCACGCCTGATCGAAATTGGCAGACCCCATACCTGCAATATCTCCGCCAAGGAGAGCTACCCCTCGACCGAGCCGAGGCTCGGCGGATAGCGCGACGCGCCAAGTCGTTCGTCCTGCTGGGCGATGAGAAGGAGCTCTACCACCGCAGTCCCTCGGGCATCCTCCAGCGATGCATCTCCATCGCCGAAGGTCAGGAACTCCTGCAAGAGATACACTCGAGGGCTTGCGGCCATCACGCAGCGCCTCGAGCCCTCGTCGGGAATGCTTTCCGGCAAGGCTTCTACTGGCCAACGGCGGTGGCTGACGCCACTAGAATTGTCCGCACCTGCGAAGGGTGTCAATTCTATGCGAAGCAGACCCACCTGCCCGCTCAGGCTCTACAGACAATACCCATCACCTGGCCCTTCGCTGTGTGGGGTCTGGACCTCGTCGGCCCTTTGAAGAAGGCGCCCGGGGGCTACACGCACCTGCTGGTCGCCATCGACAAATTCTCCAAGTGGGTCGAGGTCCGACCTCTGAACAGCATCAGGTCCGAGCAGGCGGTGACGTTCTTCACCAACATCATCCATCGCTTCGGGGTCCCGAACTCCATCATCACCGACAACGGCACCCAGTTCACCGGCAGAAAATTCTTGGACTTCTGCGAGGATCACCACATCCGGGTGGACTGGGCCGCCGTAGCTCATCCCATGTCGAATGGGAAAGTAGAGCGTGCCAACGGCATGATTCTACAAGGGCTCAAGCCTCGGATTTACAACGACCTCAACAAGTTCGGCAAGCGATGGATGAAGGAACTCCCCTCGGTGGTCTGGAGCCTGAGGACGACGCCAAGCCGGGCCACGGGTTTCACGCCGTTCTTCCTGGTCTACGGGGCCGAGGCCGTCTTGCCCACTGACCTGGAATACGGCTCCCCAAGAACGAGGGCCTACGATGATCAAAGCAACCAAGCTAGCCGAGAAGACTCGCTGGACCAGCTAGAAGAGGCTCGGGACAAGGCCTTACTACACTCGGCGCGGTATCAGCAGTCCCTGCGGCGCTACCACGCCCGAGGGGTCCGACCCCGAGACCTCCAGGTGGGCGACCTGGTGCTTCGGCTGCGGCAAGACGCCCGAGGGAGGCACAAGCTCACGCCCCCTTGGGAGGGGCCGTTCGTCATCGCCAAAGTTCTGAAGCCCGGAACGTACAAGCTGGCCAACAGTCAAGGCGAGGTCTACGGCAACGCTTGGAACATCCAACAGCTACATCGCTTCTACCCTTAAGATGTTTTCAAGTCGTTCATATACCTCGCACCCACGCAAAGTTTAGTCATCAAGGAAGGGTCGGCCTCGCCTCGGCAAAGCCCGACCCTCCCTCGGGGGCTAAAAGGGGGGAACCCCGTCTGCGTCGAAATTTTCCTCGAAAAAAGATCTCTTCTGCCAGAATATCTTTCGTGCTTTTTGACTACTTCGAAAAGTGGATCCTGAAAATGACGGAGTACACGTAAGCAGCCAAGGCTGACCGAGCCGAGGGACTCCTACGCCTCCAGGATACGGATACCTCACTCATCACCTTCTGCGATAAATAACTCGCGTTCGGATAAAGTGATTCCGCGGACCGAACAAGTCTTCATGTTCGGAAGTTCTTCTGCCGAAGCGATCCTTCGAGCCTTCTCGACTGAGTCGGTGGCAGGGCCTCATGGACGGGTGAAAGTACGCGTAAGCGGCAAGGCCGACCGAGCCGAGGGACTCCCACGCCTCCGGGATACGGATACCTCACTCATCACCTTCCGCAAGAAGCAACTCCCACTCACACAAACATCCCTGTTACCGACAAAAAAGTCCAGATACCCGAAACAAGAGGAAAGGAGACGCAACTTTACAACACAGCGAGGGCGTGTATTCTGGCCTCGGCGGCTGCAGAAGGCACACGCTACAAGACACTCTGACCCTGCAGGCTCGGGTCTTGACGCTGGAAGGGGGCAGCAACACCCTCGGCATCGACGACACCTTCGGCGAGGCCCGACCTAGCCTCGGACGGCGACGCGATCCGAGGATCTCCGCTCCGAAGGACGATGTCATCACCACGCCCGGGCAATCGCTGCCAGGGACTTCTTCGGGAATCCGGCCCGAGCAGGCGGCTCGGCCGGTTGCCCCTGGGGCCTCGGCCGACCATCTCCCAAGGGCGCCAGCCCGACCTGAGGCCTCGGCTGATCAACTCCGACGTCGGTCCCGCCAACGGACAACCCGGCTAGGCTCCAGCCGACCAGGTTTCATTTTTGAGCCGACTCCGCCTCTGTTCATACTGATATCGCTACCCCTGGCCTCGGCTCATCGAAGAGCGGCCAAGGGGTCCCTTTAACTAAGCTAGAGGAGCCTCGGACAGCAAGGCCGACCGAGCCGAGGGACTCCTACGCCTCCGGGATACGGATACCTCACTCGTCCCCTTGACACGGGGCGACTCATGCTCGGTGAAGCGGTTCAGATAATCAACAGACGAGTCTTAGTGCTCAAAAATGAGGAAAAAAACACGGCTCCGTGCCGAAATTACATACATTTTCAGGCCCCGAAAGCCGAAATGAACAAAAAACACTGGCATTCGAAGTGCCGTTACAAACGGAACTCCGGTTCCCCCCTCCGCAGGTACGAACAGCCCCACTCGATAGGGGTGGGCCTGCGGAGCAACGGAAGACCAGCGAACGGCGTGTCGTTACCCGCTCCAGCAGCAGCGACGACGACGACTTCTGCTCCGGGGGGCCGAACAGCGGCAGCACTGACCTCAGGGCGGATGCTGCTGCCAGGAGGCCCCCGCCCATGCCCAAACTCATGAGGCAAGGACGGGCAGAAGGCCGTAGAGTTGGAGGTCAGCCCGTGGCCGGCCTTGGCTATCAGCGCCGGCGGAAGAACCTCTTCCAGCTGCCGTGGCAGACGCCGGCACTGCGAGCGGCTCCAAAGCCACTCGCGTCCGAGAGCCAGGCACGGTGCAGCTACTGGCGCCACGGACGACGGCCGCCCTTCCCTCCAATCACTGAGTGAAGGAGTGGGCCGCCGCCCACGCATGGGCCGACCCCAACTCGGCACACTCTCCTCCCCAGCCCTGGTGATGAAAATCCTTGAGGCTGAGGGAGGGGCAGAGGCCGTAGCCCGGCTCGCTTTCCCCCACCATCAAGCTGGAGGTCACCATCTTGGGTGACCGCCGGTGGAGGGGTGCAGCCGGGCTGCATGATGAAAATCCTTGAAGCCGAACGATGACTGAAAGGTATCAACTCCCACGGAGTTGCGTCCCTCCAACGACGAGGCGAAAAGACGGCGGGTATCCCCCATCCGGGGGCTTGGAAGGTGGAAAGATGCGGTGCATAAGGGAGCGAGAAGACACGATCGCCTTTTGAAAGGGGTTACCCTCCTTTTAAAGGCAACTCTCCCTGCTTGCACCCCCAACCGTCACGGGCTGAGTCTTCTCCAACACGCTCCAAAGCCCTCCCCTACGGCGCGGGGGCTGGGTCCCGCATGTCATGCAGACCGGCTCCGAGCAGAAGAAGCCAAACCGCCGCGCGTGGTGCACGCAACCGCCCAGCGGTTACAAGTGACCCTCCACTTTTGCCCAGACCAACGGGCGAAAGGGGCGGGCAGCCATGCAGGCGGCACGCAACCGCGCCAAGTGGACGCGCTTCTCCGACTCCCGACACGCCAGCATGGAGGCCCAGGCCCACGCGTCGCGCAACTGGCGCGCCGGATGCTGCATGCAAGCAACTGCACCGCCACTTGCGCCACCACCGCGCCTCCTCGATTGCGGAACCATTACCGCGACTCGAGGCGACCCAGCGCGCGACCCAGCAGCGCCAGCCTGACGCGGTGGTCAACGAGGCCAAAAGTGGGCCGGCAGTAATGACGGTGGCAGGCGCGCGGGAGCAGCGGTCACGTCGTCAGCCAAGCTCACGTCCCATCCGGGGGCAGCAAGAGAACCCCCTCTCACGGCGTGAAGACAACGCGCCCGTGATCCGTTCCTCGAATGGCTCGCGCACGCGCAACGGCCGCCCCGCCAACTACTCGCCCCGTCGCATTAACTCCGCGGCCGGACAGGCGGCGCTTCTGGCAGGAGCGGCGGGCGACGCTTCGCCTTCGCCGAAACAACCGCGCCAAAAAAGGTACGCCGCGTCGTTCGGTTTCATATCCTTTTCCCTTTTTCCTCTTTCTCTATCTCTTGCGACAGGGACCGGGAAAGGGGGATACCCCGAAAGGGATCCTTCCCCGTGAAGGAACCAGGCTCCGAGCCTCCCTACTGATCAGAGGTTCGAAGGCTGGCCCCCCGAAGGGTTCAACAGCCGCCTCAGATCGCGTGGGCCCTACACCCACTACTGGTCAGAGGTTCGAAGGCCGGCCCCCCGAAGGGTTCCACGGCCGCCTCAGGCTACTCGGGCTCCGCGCCCATTACTGATCAGGGGTTCGAAGGCTGGCCCCCGAAGGGTTCACGGCCGCCTCAGACGCCGAGCAAGTGATGACCAGGGGTACGTTCGATACATAACCAAGGCTCGGGCTGCGCTCCCGAGGTACCCTAGGACATTTCCGAGACCAGCGGGAGCGATCTTGTAACGGAATCCCATTGGAGGGAGGCATCGAGCCCTCGGACCCCGTCGCCAGGGGACCGGGTCCGACAGATCACCCGTAGGTACTTTTGGGCGTGCCTCTGGGCCCCTAGCCGACCCCTAACGAACGGGGCATGGACGTCCACTCGGATTACCCGCTTGCAGCTCACCGGAGACACCATGTTCGGCGCCCATCGAGGGTAACATGGCGCTCTCCCCCCCTCCTCCTTGCGGAAAGGCGACACAGGGGCGTATGTAAAAAAGCCGAGTCTGTCCCTGATCGCCCTCTTGCCCTGTGCAGAGGCTCGGGGGCTGCTCTCTGAGAGCACCTAGAGGGGGGGGTGAATAGGTGATCCTGTAAAAACTTCAAACTTAAGCCACAAAAACTTGTTAAGCGTTAGCACGATTATTGCCAAGTGGCTAAGGTGAAGTCTCAACAAAACACAATACCACAAGAGATCAAGCACAGAGGTGACACGGTGGTTTATCCCGTGGTTCGGCCAAGCCAATGCTTGCCTACTTCCACGTTGTGGCGTCCCAACGGACGAGGGTTGCAATCAACCCCTCTCAAGCGGTCCAAAGACCCACTTGAATACCACGGTGTTTTGTTGTTCCTTTCACTATCCCGTTTGCAAGGAATCTCCACAAATTGGAGTCTCTTGCCCTTACAAGTATATGATCACAAAGAAAGCACAGAGTAAGGGAGGGAAGCAACACACACAAATCCACAGCAACAGCGCACACACACAGCCAAGAATCGAGCTCACAAGACTATCTCAGAGTTCTCACTTAGAACAGAGCTCGAATCACTTAGAAACACAAACGAATGCGCAGAGACTTAGTGTGGATGATCAAGAATGCTCAAGAGTTGCTTGTGTATTTCCTCCATGCGCCTAGGGGCTCCTTTTATAGCCCCAAGGCAGCTAGGAGCCGTTGAGAGCAAATCCGGAAGGCCATCCTTGCCTTCTGTCGTCGGGGGCACCGGACAGTCCGGTGCACACCGGACACTGTCCGGTGCCCGATTTGTTTCCTTTTCCAGCGCTGCCGACCGTTGCAGCCCGTTGGAGATCTGCGAGCCGTTGGCGCACCGGACAGTCCGGTGCACACCGGACAGTCCGGTGCCGTCTTCCGACCGTTGGCTCGGCCACGTGTCCCGCGCGGATTGCGCGGCCGACCGTTGGCCCGGCCGACCGTTGGCTCACCGGACAGTCCGGTGCACACCGGACAGTCCGGTGAATTTTAGCCGTACGCCGCCAGCCAATTTCCCGAGAGCAGCCAGTTCGCCCCGAGGTAGCCTGGCGCACCGGACACTGTCCGGTGAACACCGGACAGTCCGGTGCTCCAGACCGAGCTGAGACTTGGCTGCACACAGCCAAGTCATTCTCTCCCCTTTTCTCTTCTTCTTCTTTCTGTTTCTAACACTTAGACAAATATGTTAGTCCACAAAACCAATGTACTAAGGCTTAGAAACATACCTTTATCTCATGATTTGCACCTTGTTCATCCATGCACATAAATTCACAATTAAGCACATGTGTTGGCACTCAATCACCAAAATACTTAGAAATGGCCCAAGGGCACATTTCCCTTTCAATCTCCCCCTTTTTGGTGATTTATGCCAACACTACATAAAGCAACTAGAACAAGTGCAAACTCACTTCAAATAAAATAAATTTAAGCTTTATTCAATTTTGGCATATATGGATCATCCTTTGCCACCACTTGGTTTGTTTTTGCAAATCAAACTCAAATCTCTATCTCTAAGTCAAACACACATGTTGAAGCATAAAGAGAGTCATCCCAAAAGAGATTGATCAGAGATTTCAAAAACTCCCCCTTTTTCCCATAATCAATACTTCTCCCCACAAGAAGCCAACTTTTGACAAGAGAGACAACATAAGAATTTTGACAAACCAAAAACTCTATTCTACTATTTTCAAAATCTCTCAAGTGGTAGCTGATCCATTTATTGCTTTGGCCTTTATTTTCTCCCCCTTTGGCATCAAGCACCAAAACGGGATCAATTTTGGCCCTTTAACCCCATTGCCTCACCAATATCGTCACTTAAGAGCAAATGGCAATAAGAGTTAATGAGATGGACTTGGAATAAGTTACCCTCTCATCGGAGTGCAGTGGAAGTCTTGCATGGTCCAAGTCCACCTTTTCCCTTTCAATTCTTCATTGAGACTAAATCAAACAAACTCAAACATATGGTTAGTCTCAAAGGGTCAAGTTGTAACACATCTCCCCCTAAACATGTGCATCACTTTGCAACGGACTTGTGAGGTCCAGGGGATGTTTGTACAACTTGAGCACCATAATAAGCAGCAAAATGCAAAAAGGAACATGATCAAAAGCATGAATACATGTATGCTACAATTCAATCCAAGTTCCGCGAATCTAAGAATTTCTACCCTTCTTCACTAGAATGTAGCACTTGCTCCCAAAAACACGAAAGTAAGATACATTGGGTTTGTTACCGGTTAGTAGCTCATATGACGTCTTCTTGAGGAGGCGGTGAAGGTAGACCCTGTTGATGGCGTGGCAAGCCGTGTTCACGGCTTCCGACCAAAAGCACTCGGGGGTCTTGAACTCTCCAAGCATCGTCCTCGCCATATCGATTAGCGTCCTGTTCTTCCTCTCTACCACACCATTTTGCTGTGGTGTGTAGGGAGCGGAGAACTCGTGCTTGATCCCTTCCTCCTCAAGAAACTCCTCCACTTGAAGGTTCTTGAACTCGGACCCGTTGTCGCTCCTTATCTTCTTCACCTTTAGCTCAAACTCATTTTGAGCTCTCCTGAGGAAGCGCTTGAGGGTCCCTTGGGTTTCAGATTTATCCTGCAAAAAGAACACCCAAGTGAAGCGGGAAAAGTCATCAACAATAACTAAACCATACTTACTTCCTCCTATGCTTAGATAGGCGACGGGTCCGAAGAGGTCCATATGCAGCAGCTCCAGAGGTCTTGATGTGGTCATCACATTCTTGCTGTGATGTGCTCCTCCCACTTGTTTACCTGCTTGACAAGCTGCACAAGGTCTATCTTTTTCGAAATGCACATTTGTTAGACCTATCACGTGTTCTCCCTTTAGAAGCTTGTGGAGGTTCTTCATCCCCACGTGAGCTAAGCGGCGATGCCACAGCCAGCCCATGCAAGTCTTAGCCATTAAGCATGCATCTAGACCGGCCTCTTCTTTTGCAAAATCTACTAAGTAAAGCTTGCCGTCTAGTACACCCTTAAAAGCTAGTGAACCATCACATCTTCTAAAGACAGACACATCTACATTAGTAAAAAGGCAATTATATCCCATTTGACATAGTTGACTAACAGATAGCAAATTATATCCAAGACTCTCCACTAAGAATACATTTGAGATAGAATGCTCATTAGAAATTGCAATTTTACCTAACCCTTTTACCTTGCCTTGATTCCCATCACCGAATATGATTGAATCTTGGGAATCCTTATTCTTGACGTAGGAGGTGAACATCTTCTTCTCCCCCGTCATATGGTTTGTGCATCCGCTGTCGATAATCCAGCTTGAACCCCCGGATGCATAAACCTGCAAGGCAAATTTAGGCTTGGGTCTTAGGTACCCAACTCATGTTGGGTCCTGCAAGGTTAGCACAAATGTTCTTAGGGACCCAGATGCAAGTTTTATCTCCCTTGCATCTTGCCCCTAACTTCCTAGCAATTACCTTCTTACCCTTTCTACAAATAGCAAAGGGAGCATTACAAGCATAATAAATGGTAGAAGGTTCATTCACTACTTTCCTAGGAGCATGAATAACATTCTTTCTAGGAACATGAGCAATATCTCTCCTAGTCATATGTACAACATCTCTCCTACACATATCCCTATCATGCTTATAAGAAGAACTATAAGTAAACATGGCATGAGAATCATAAACATGTGAATCAAAATCATTATAAGCATTTCGAGCATTTCTCCTATCATAATACATAAAAGCATGGTTCTTTTTAGCATTACTAGCCATAGGGGCCTTCCCCTTCTCCTTGACGAAGATGGGAGCCTTATGGCTTGTTAAGTTCTTGGCTTCCCTCTTGAAGCCAAGCCCATCCTTAATTGAGGGATGTCTTCCAATTGTATAGGCATCCCTTGCAAATTTTATCTTTTCAACTTCACTCTTGCTAGTCTTAAGTTGGGCATTAAGACTAGCCACTTCATCTTTTAGTTTTGAAATTGAAACTAAGTGTTTGCTACAAGTGTTAACATCAAAATCCTTACACCTAGTACAAATTTCAACATAGGAATTTGATTTACTAGCTAATTCTAGTTTAGCACTTAAATCATTATTAATATTTCTTAAGGTAGCAATGGTTTCATGACAGGAAGATAATTCACTAGAAAGCATTTCATTTCTTTTTACTTCTAAAGCATATGATTTTTGTGCCTCTACAAATTTATCATGTTCATCATACAATAAATCCTCTTGCTTTTCTAAAAGCCTATCCTTTTCATTCAAAGCATCAATCAATTCATTGATTTTATCTATCTTAGATCTATCTAAGCCTTTGAACAAGCATGAATAATCTATATCATCATCACTAGATTCACTATCACTAGAAGAATCATAAGTGGAGTCTTGAGTACTCACCTTCTTCTCCCTTGCCATAAGGCAAGTGAGACGCTCGGTGGGGAAGAGAGCCGATTTGTTGAAGGCAGTGGCGGCGAGTCCTTCGTTGTCGGAGTCGGAGGAGGAGCAGTCCGAGTCCCACTCCTTTCCTAGATGCGCCTCGCCCTTTGCCTTCTTGTATTGCTTCTTCTTCTCTCTTTTGTTCCCCTTTTCCTGGTCACTTTCATTATCAGGACAGTTAGCAATGAAATGACCAAGCTTACCGCATTTGAAGCATGAGCGCTTCCCCTTGGCTTTGGTCTTGCTTGGTTGTCCCTTGTGACCTTTAAGCACCGTCTTGAATCTTTTGATGATGAGAGCCATCTCTTCATCATTAAGACCAGCCGCCTCAATCTGTGCCACCTTGCTAGGTAGCGCCTCCTTGCTTCGTGTTGCCTTGAGAGCAAGGGGTTGCGGCTCGTTGATTGGACCATTCAAGGCGTCGTCCACATACCTCGCCTCCTTGATCATCATTCGCCCGCTAACAAATTTCCCAAGAACTTCTTCGGGCGACATCTTGGTGTACCTGGGATTTTCACGTATATTGTTCACCAAGTGAGGATCAAGAACGGTAAATGACCTTAGCATTAGGCGGACGACGTCGTGATCCGTCCATCGCGTGCTCCCGTAGCTTCTTATCTTGTTGATAAGGGTCTTGAGCCGATTGTATGTTTGCGTCGGCTCCTCGCCCCTTATCATTGCGAACCGTCCAAGCTCGCCCTCCACCAACTCCATCTTGGTGAGTAAGGTGACGTCGTTCCCCTCATGAGAAATCTTAAGGGTGTCCCAGATTTGCTTGGCGTTATCCAAGCCGCTCACCTTATGATATTCATCCCTGCACAAGGAAGCTAGAAGAACAGTAGTAGCTTGTGCATTCTTATGAATTTGTTCATTAATGAACATGGGACTATCCGAACTATCAAAATGCATTCCACTCTCTACAATCTCCCAAATACTAGGATGGAGAGAGAATAGGTGACTACGCATTTTGTGGCTCCAAAATCCGTAGTCCTCTCCATCAAAGTGTGGGGGCTTGCCGAGTGGAATGGAGAGCAAATGAGAATGCGAACTTTGCGGAATACGAGAGTAATCAAAAGAAAAGTTCGAATTAACCGATTTTCTTCTCTCGTGGTCGTTGTGGTCCTCGTCCTTTTGGGAAGAAGTAGACTCGTCGCTGTCGTAGTAGACGATCTCCTTGATGCGCCTTGTCTTCTTCTTCTTCCCTTCCTTCCGTCTTTGGCCCGAGCCGGAGTCGATAGGCTTGTCGTCCTTCGGCTCGTTGACGAAGGTCTCCTTCTCTTTGTCGTTGATCACTATACCCTTCCCCTTAGGATCCATCTCTTCGGGCGGTTAGTCCCTTTGTGAAGAGAACGGCTCTGATACCAATTGAGAGCACCTAGAGGGGGGGGGGTGAATAGGTGATCCTGTAAAAACTTCAAACTTAAGCCACAAAAACTTGTTAAGCGTTAGCACGATTATTGCCAAGTGGCTAAGGTAAAGTCTCAACAAAACACAATACCACAAGAGATCAAGCACAGAGGTGACACGGTGGTTTATCCCGTGGTTCGGCCAAGCCAATGCTTGCCTACTTCCACGTTGTGGCGTCCCAACGGACGAGGGTTGCAATCAACCCCTCTCAAGCGGTCCAAAGACCCACTTGAATACCACGGTGTTTTGTTGTTCCTTTCACTATCCCGTTTGCAAGGAATCTCCACAAATTGGAGTCTCTTGCCCTTACAAGTATATGATCACAAAGAAAGCACAGAGTAAGGGAGGGAAGCAACACACACAAATCCACAGCAACAGCGCACACACACAGCCAAGAATCGAGCTCACAAGACTATCTCAGAGTTCTCACTTAGAACAGAGCTCGAATCACTTAGAAACACAAACGAATGCGCAGAGACTTAGTGTGGATGATCAAGAATGCTCAAGAGTTGCTTGTGTATTTCCTCCATGCGCCTAGGGGCTCCTTTTATAGCCCCAAGGCAGCTAGGAGCCGTTGAGAGCAAATCCGGAAGGCCATCCTTGCCTTCTGTCGTCGGGGGCACCGGACAGTCCGGTGCACACCGGACACTGTCCGGTGCCCGATTTGTTTCCTTTTCCAACGCTGCCGACCGTTGCAGCCCGTTGGAGATCTGCGAGCCGTTGGCGCACCGGACAGTCCGGTGCACACCGGACAGTCCGGTGCCGTCTTCCGACCGTTGGCTCGGCCACGTGTCCCGCGCGGATTGCGCGGCCGACCGTTGGCCCGGCCGACCGTTGGCTCACCGGACAGTCCGGTGCACACCGGACAGTCCGGTGAATTTTAGCCGTACGCCGCCAGCCAATTTCCCGAGAGCAGCCAGTTCGCCCCGAGGTAGCCTGGCGCACCGGACACTGTCCGGTGAACACCGGACAGTCCGGTGCTCCAGACCGAGCTGAGACTTGGCTGCACACAGCCAAGTCATTCTCTCCCCTTTTCTCTTCTTCTTCTTTCTGTTTCTAACACTTAGACAAATATGTTAGTCCACAAAACCAATGTACTAAGGCTTAGAAACATACCTTTATCTCATGATTTGCACCTTGTTCATCCATGCACATAAATTCACAATTAAGCACATGTGTTGGCACTCAATCACCAAAATACTTAGAAATGGCCCAAGGGCACATTTCCCTTTCACTCTCGCAAACCCGGCTCCGGCCAAACCATTGACAGCGTCAACATACCAGCCCGAGAACTTGGGCCCCGACCGTACACCCGGGCTACGGCCAGTTCGCATGAGGGAACAACCAGGCCAGCCGAAGCATTACGCAAGGCAATAAGACCTCGAAGGAGTGAAACCACTCCTCCGAGGCCTCGGGGGCTACACCCGGCGGGTGCGCTCGCGCGCACCCACCGGAACAAAATGCAACCGAGAAAGGCTGGTCCCCTTGCAAAAAAGTGCGACGAAAGCCTCCAAGCGAGTGCTAACACTCCCTTCGAGGCTCGGGGGCTACTGTCGGGGACCATAATTAGGGGTACCCTCAAGACTCCTAATTCTCAGCTGGTAACCCCCATCAGCATAAAGCTGCAAAGGCCTGATGGGTGCGATTAAGTCAGGGATCAGTCCATTCGAGCGACTCAATCACGCCTCGCCCGAGCCTAGCCTCGGACAAGGGCAGCCGACCCCGGAGGATTTCCCTCTCGCCCGAGGCCCCCCTCCAACGGCGGACACATCTTCGGCTCGCCCAAGGCCCTGCCTTCGCTAAGAAGCAACCCTGACTAAATCGCCGCACCGACCGACCAAATCGCAGGAGCATTCAACGCAAAGGTGGCCTGACACCTTTATCCTGACGCGCGCCCTCCGGCAGAGCCGAAGTGACCGCCGTCACTTCGCCGCTCCACTGACCGGTCTGATAGAAGGACAGCGCCGCCTGCGCCACTCCAACTGCAGCGCCACTTGACAGAGTGATGCTAACAGGAAGCCAGGCCCTGCCAAAGGCACCATAGGAAGCTCCGCCCGACCCAGGGCTCGGACTCGGGCTCAGCCCCGGAAGACGGCGAACTCCGCTCCGCCCGACCCAGGGCTCGGACTCGGGCTAAGACCCAGAAGACGGCGAACTCCGCTCCGCCCGACCCAGGGCTCGGACTCGGGCTCAGCCCTAGAAGACGACGAACTCCGCTTCGCCCGACCCTAGGGCTCGGACACCGCCCAGGCCTCTACCGACGACCTCCGCCTCGCCCGACCCAGGGGCTCAGACTCGGCCATGGCCATGGAAGACAGACTCGACTTCGGCTTCGGAGGAGCCTCCACGTCGCCCAACCTAGGGCGCAGGCCAGCCACGTCAACAGGAAGCGCCATCATCACCCTACTGAAAGGGAAATGTGCCCTTGGGCCATTTCTAAGTATTTTGGTGATTTAGTGCCCAACACAGGTGCCTAATTGTAAAATGGTGGACAAAGTACAAATCAAGGATAAAGGTATGTTTCTCAGACTTAGTACATTGTTTTATGGACTAATGTATTGTGTCTAAGTGCTGGAAACAGAAAAAATCGAGTTGGAGAAGAGATGGCTTGAGCAGCCAAAGTCTGCTCAGTCTGGCACACCGGACTGTCCGGTGGTGCACCGGACAGTGTCCGGTGCGCCAGGCTGACTCGGCGTGAAGTGGCCGTTCTCGGGAATTCGCCGACGGCGTACGGCTAAAATTCACCGGACTGTCCGGTGTGCACCGGACTGTCCGGTGAGCCAACGGTCGGCCGGGCCAACGGTCGGCTGCGGAATCTGCGCGCGACACGTGGCCGGGCCAACGGTCGGAAGGGGGCACCGGACTGTCCGGTGTGCACCGGACATGTCCGGTGCGCCAACGGCTCCCAGATCTGCAACGGTCGGCAACGGTCGGCAGCGCCATTTTAGGAAGGAAATCGGGCACCGGACAGTGTCCGGTGTGCACCGGACTGTCCGGTGCACCCGACGACAGAAGGCAAGATTGGCCTTCCAGATTTGCTCTCAACGGCTCCTAGCTGCCTTGGGGCTATAAAAGGGACCCCTAGGCGCATGGAGGAGTACACCAAGCAACCTTAGAGCATTCTTGATCATCCACACTCAGTCTTTGCGCATTCGTTTGTCATTCTCAGTGATTCGAGCTCCGTTCTAGTGAGAACTTTGAGATAGTCTTTTGAGCTCGATTCTTGGCCGTGTGTGTGCGCATTTTGCTGTGGATTTGTGTGTGTTGCTTTCCTCCCTTACTCCGTATTTCTTGTGAATCTCAAGTGTAAGGGCGAGAGGCTCCAAGTTGTGGAGAATCCTTGCAAACGGGATATTGAAAGGCAAAACAAAACACCGTGGTATTCAAGTTGGTCTTTGGACCGCTTGAGAGGGGTTGATTGCAACCCTCGTCCGTTGGGACGCCACAACGTGGAGTAGGCAAGCGTTGGTCTTGGCCGAACCACGGGATAAACCACTGTGTCATCTCTGTGTTTGATCTCTTGTGGTATTGTGTTTTGTTGAGACTCCTCTCTAGCCACTTGGCGATTATTGTGCTAACGCTTAACAAGTTTTTGTGGCTATAAGTTTAAGTTTTCACAAGATCACCTATTCACCCCCCCCTCTAGGTGCTCTCAATTGGTATCAGAGCCGTTCTCTTCAAGAAAGGGACTAACCGCCCGAAGAGATGGATCCTAAGGGGAAGGGAATCGTGATCAACGACAAGGAGAAGGAGTCCTTCGTCAACGAGCCAAAAGAAGACAAGACTACCGACTCAGGCTCGGGGCACAGACGCAAAGAAGGGAAGAAGAAGAAGACAAGACGCATCAAGGAGATCATCTACTACGACAGCGACGAATCTTCCTCTTCCCAAAAAGACGACGACAACGACTACAAAAAGACGGTCAATTCGAACTTTTCATTTGATTATTCTCGTATTCAACATAGTTCGAATTCGCATTTGCTTTCCATTCCTCTTGGCAAACCTCCACACTTCGATGGGGAGGACTACGGATTTTGGAGTCACAAAATGCGTAGTCACTTATTCTCTCTCCATCCAAGCATTTGGGAGATTGTAGAGAATGGAATGAAGTTTGATAGCTCGGATAACTCTATGCTCATAAATGAACAAATCCATAGAAATGCACAAGCTACTACTGTTCTCTTAGCGTCCTTGTGCAGGGAAGAGTACAACAAGGTGAGCGGCTTGGACAATGCCAAGCAAATATGGGACACCCTCAAGATCTCTCACGAGGGGAATGACATCACCATGCTCACCAAAATGGAGTTGGTGGAGGGCGAGCTTGGACGATTCGCCATGATAAGGGGAGAGGAGCCAACCCAAACGTACAACCGGCTCAAGACCCTCATCAACAAAATAAGGAGCTACGGAAGCACACGATGGACGGACCACGACGTCGTCCGCCTAATGCTAAGGTCTTTTACCGTTCTTGATCCTCATCTCGTAAACAATATTCGTGAGAATCCCAGGTACACGATGATGACGCCCGAGGAGGTACTCGGAAAATTCGTAAGCGGGCGGATGATGATCAAGGAGGCGAGATATGTGGACGACGCTCTAAACGGTCCAATCAATGAACCCCAACCCGTTGCTCTCAAGGCAACGAGGAGCAAGGAGGCGCTACCGAGCAAGGTGGCGCAAGTTGAGGCGGCCGAGCTAAATAATGAGGAGATGGCCCTCATCATTAAGCGCTTCAAGATGGCGCTTAAGGGTCGCAAGGGACAGCCAAGCAAGACCAAGACAAAGGAGAAGCGCTCGTGCTTCAAATGTGCTAAGATTGGTCATTTCATTGATAACTGTCCCGATAATGAAAGTGACCAGGAAAAGGGGAACAAAAGGGAGAAGAAGAAGCATTACAAGAAGGCCAAGGGCGAGGCGCATATCGGAAAGGAGTGGGATTCGGATTGCTCCTCCTCCGACTCCGACAATGAAGGACTCGCCGCCACCGCCTTCAACAAGTCATCCCTCTTCCCCAACGAGCGTCACACTTGCCTCATGGCAAGGGAGAAGCAAGTAAGCACTCATGATACTAGTAATTATGCTTCTTCAAGTGAGGATGAGTCTAGTGATGATGATGAGATAGATTACTCATGCTTATTCAAAGGATTAGATAGATCCTAAATTGATAAGATTAATGAGTTGATTGATGCTTTAAATGACAAGAATAAATTACTAGAAAAACAAGAGGATATTCTATATGAGGAGCATGATAAATTTGTTAGTGCACAAAAATCTCTTGCTTTTGAAATTAAAAGGAATGAAATGATCTCTAGTGAATTATCTTCTTGTCATGAAACCATTGCTACTTTAAGAAGTGTTAACAATGATTTAAATGCTAAACTAGTAGAAGCAAATAAATCCAACTCATGTGTAGAAATTGTTGAAACTTGCAATAGGTGTAAAGATTTTGACATTGATGCTTGTAGTGAACACCAAGTTTCAATTTCCAAACTTAATGATGAATTGGCTAGTCTTAATGCTCAACTTAAGACTAGCAAGAGTAATTTTGATAAGCTAAAATTTGCAAGGGATGCCTACACCATTGGTAGACACCCCTCAATTAAGGATGGACTTGGCTACAAGAAGGAAGCCAAGAACTTGACAAGCCATAAGGCTCCCATCTCTGCCAAGGAGAAAGGGAAGGCCCCTATGGCAACTAGTGCTAAAAAGAACCATGCCTTTATGTACCATGGTAGGAGACAAACTAGAAATGCTTATAGGAGCTATAATGCTTATGATGTTTTTGATTCTCATGCCATGTTTGCTTCTAGTTCTTCCTATATGCATGGTAGAAATATGTCTAGGAGAAATGCTATTCATCATGTGCCTAGAAAGAATATTATTCATGCTCCTAGGAAAGTAGTGAATGAACCTTCTACAATTTATTGTGCCTTAAATGCTTCCTTTGCTATTTGTAGAAAGGATAGGAAAATAGTTGCTAGGAAGTTAGGGGCAAAATGCAAGGGAGACAAAACTTGCATTTGGGTTCCTAAGGATATTTGCACTAACCTTATAGGACCCAACATGAGTTGGGTACCTAAGACCCAAGCCTAAATTTGCCTTGCAGGTTTATGCATCCGGGGGTTCAAGCTGGATTATCGACAGCGGATGCACAAACCATATGACGGGGGAGAAGAAGATGTTCACCTCCTACGTCAAAAATAAGGATTCCCAAGATTCAATTATATTCGGTGATGGGAATCAAGGCAAGGTAAAAGGGTTAGGTAAAATTGCAATTTCTAATGAACACTCAATCTCCAATGTGTTTTTAGTTGAGTCTCTTGGTTACAATTTGCTATCTGTTAGTCAACTATGCAATATGGGATATAATTGTCTTTTTACAAATGTAGATGTGTCTGTCATTAGAAGAAGTGATGGTTCACTAGCCTTTAAGGGTGTACTAGACGGCAAGCTTTACTTAGTTGATTTTGCAAAAGAAGAGGCCGGTCTAGATGCATGCTTAATGGCTAAGACTTGCATGGGCTGGCTGTGGCA
This sequence comes from Zea luxurians, assembly GCA_029449295.1. Taxonomy (NCBI): domain Eukaryota; kingdom Viridiplantae; phylum Streptophyta; class Magnoliopsida; order Poales; family Poaceae; genus Zea; species Zea luxurians. Next base: position 120,809,713 of record JAOPSE010000010.1, read on the forward strand.
TCGCCGCTTAGCACATGTGGGGATGAAGAACCTCCAAAAGCTTCTAAAGGGAGAACACGTGATAGGTCTAACCAATGTTTATTTCGAAAAAGATAGACCTTGTGCAGCTTGTCAAGCAGGTAAACAAGTGGGAGGAGCACATCACAGCAAGAATGTGATGACCACGTCAAGACCTCTGGAGCTGCTGCATATGGACCTCTTCGGACCCGTCGCCTATCTAAGCATAGGAGGAAGTAAGTATGGTCTAGTTATTGTTGATGACTTTTCCCGCTTCACTTGGGTGTTCTTTTTGCAGGATAAGTCTGAAACCCAAGGGACGCTCAAGCGCTTCCTAAGGAGAGCTCAAAATGAGTTTGAGCTCAAGGTGAAAAAGATAAGGAGCGACAACGGGTCTGAATTCAAGAACCTTCAAGTGGAGGAGTTTCTTGAGGAGGAAGGGATCAAGCACGAGTTCTCCGCTCCCTACACACCTCAGCAAAATGGTGTGGTAGAGAGGAAGAACAGGACGCTCATAGATATGGCGAGGACTATGCTTGGAGAATTCAAGACCCCCGAGTGCTTTTGGTCGGAAGCCGTGAACACGGCTTGCCACGCCATCAACAGGGTCTACCTTCATCGCCTCCTCAAGAAGACGTCGTATGAGCTACTAACTGGTAACAAACCCAATGTGTCTTATTTTCGTGTATTTGGGAGCAAATGTTATATTCTTGTGAAGAAAGGTAGAACTTCTAAATTTGCTCCCAAAGCCGTAGAAGGGTTTTTGTTAGGTTATGATTCAAATACAAAGGCGTATAGGGTCTTCAACAAATCATCGGGTTTGGTTGAAGTCTCTAGCGACGTTGTATTTGATGAGACTAATGGCTCTCCAAGAGAGCAAGTTGTTGATTGTGATGATGTAGATGAAGAAGATGTTCCGACGGCCGCTATACGAACCATGGCGATTGGAGAAGTGCGGCCACAGGAACAAGATGAACGAGATCAATCTTCTTCCTCAACAACGGTGCATCCCCCAACTCAAGACGATGAACAGGTTCATCAAAAGGAGGCGTGTGATCAAGGGGGAGCACAAGATGATCACGTGATGGAGGAAGAAGCGCAACCAGCACCTCCAACCCAAGTTCGAGCGGTGATTCAAAGGGATCATCCCGTCGACCAAATTTTGGGTGACATTAGCAAGGGAGTAACTACTCGATCTCGATTAGTTAATTTTTGTGAGCATTACTCCTTTGTCTCTTCTGTTGAGCCTTTCAGGGTAGAGGAGGCCTTGCTAGATCCGGACTGGGTGTTGGCCATGCAGGAGGAACTCAACAACTTCAAGCGCAACGAAGTTTGGACACTGGTGCCTCGTCCCAAGCAAAATGTTGTAGGAACCAAGTGGGTGTTCCGCAACAAACAGGACGAGCACGGGGTGGTGACGAGGAACAAGGCTCGACTTGTGGCAAAAGGTTATGCCCAAGTCGCAGGTTTGGACTTTGAGGAGACTTTTGCTCCTGTGGCTAGGCTAGAATCAATTCGTATCTTGCTAGCATATGCCGCTCACCATTCTTTCAGGTTGTACCAAATGGATGTGAAGAGCGCTTTCCTCAACGGGCCGATCAAAGAGGAGGTGTACATGGAGCAGCCCCCTGGCTTCGAGGATGAACGGTACCCGACCATGTGTGTAAGCTCTCTAAGGCGCTCTATGGACTTAAGCAAGCCCCAAGAGCATGGTATGAATGCCTTAGAGACTTTTTAATTGCTAATGCTTTCAAGGTTGGGAAAGCCGATCCAACTCTTTTTACTAAGACTTGCGATGGTGATCTTTTTGTGTGCCAAATTTATGTCGACGACATAATATTTGGTTCCACTAACCAAAAGTCTTGTGAAGAGTTTAGCAGGGTAATGACGCAGAAATTCGAGATGTCGATGATGGGCGAGTTGACCTACTTCCTTGGGTTCCAAGTGAAGCAACTCAAGGACGGCACTTTCATCTCCCAAACAAAGTACACGCAAGACTTGCTGAAGCGGTTTGGGATGAAGGACGCCAAGCCCGCAAAGACACCCATGGGAACCGACGGACACACCGACCTCAACAAAGGAGGTAAGTCCGTTGATCAAAAAGCATACCGGTCCATGATAGGTTCTTTGCTTTATTTATGTGCTAGTAGACCGGATATTATGCTTAGCGTATGCATGTGTGCTAGATTTCAATCCGATCCTAAGGAGTGTCACTTAGTGGCAGTGAAGCGAATTCTTAGATATTTGGTCGCTACGCCTTGCCTCGGGCTCTGGTATCCAAAGGGGTCTACCTTTGACTTAGTTGGATACTCAGATTCCGACTATGCTGGATGTAAGGTCGATAGGAAGAGTACATCAGGGACGTGCCAATTCTTAGGAAGGTCCCTAGTGTCGTGGAACTCTAAGAAACAAACCTCCGTTGCCCTATCCACCGCTGAGGCCGAGTACGTTGCCGCAGGACAGTGTTGCGCGCAACTACTTTGGATGAGGCAAACCCTCAGGGACTTTGGCTACAATCTGAGCAAAGTCCCACTCCTATGTGACAATGAGAGTGCTATCCGAATAGCGGAAAATCCTGTTGAGCACAGCCGCACAAAGCACATTGACATCCGGCATCACTTTTTGAGAGACCACCAGCAAAAGGGAGATATCGAAGTGTTTCATGTTAGCACCGAGAACCAGCTAGCCGATATCTTTACCAAGCCTCTAGATGAGAAGACCTTTTGCAGGTTGCGTAGTGAGCTCAATATCTTAGATTCGCGGAACTTGGATTGAAATGTAGCATACATGTGTTTATGCCTTTGATCATGTTCATTCTGCATTTTATTGCTTATTGTGGTGCTCAAGTTGTACAAACACTCCCTGGACCTCACAAGTCCGTTGCAAAGTGATGCACAGTTTTAGGGGGAGATGTGTTACAACTTGACCCCTTGAGACTAACCATATGCTTGAGTTTGCTTGTTTTAGTCTCAAAGGAGAATTGAAAGGGAAACGGTGGACTTGGACCATGAAAGACTTCCACTGCACTCCGATGAGAGGGTAACCTATTCCAAGTTCATCTCATGAACTCTTATTGCCATTTGCTCTTAATTGAAGTTTTTGGTGAGGCAATGGGGTTATAGAGCCAAGATTAATCCCGTTTTGGTGTTTGATGCCAAAGGGGGAGAAAATAAAGGCCAAAGCGATAAATGGATCAGCTACCACTTGAGAGATTTTGAAAATAGTAGAATAGAGCTTTTGGTTTGTCAAAACTCTCTTGTTGTCTCTCTTATCAAAAGTTGGCTTCTTGTGGGGAGAAGTATTGATTATGGGAAAAAGGGGGAGTTTTTGAAATCTTTGATCAATCTCTTTTGGAATGACTCTCTTCATGTTTCAACATGTGTGTTTGACTTAGAGATAGAGATTTGAGTTTGATTTGCAAAAACAAACCAAGTGGTGGCATAGAGTGATCCATATATGTCAAAATTGAATCAAAATAATTTGAGTTCTTATTTGAAGTGTTTTTGTACTTGTTCTACTTGCTTTATGTTGTGTTGGCATAAATCACCAAAAAGGGGGAGATTGAAAGGGAAATGTGCCCTTGGGCCATTTCTAAGTATTTTGGTGATTTAGTGCCCAACACAGGTGCCTAATTGTAAAATGGTGGACAAAGTACAAATCAAGGATAAAGGTATGTTTCTCAGACTTAGTACATTGTTTTATGGACTAATGTATTGTGTCTAAGTGCTGGAAACAGAAAAAATCGAGTTGGAGAAGAGATGGCTTGAGCAGCCAAAGTCTGCCCAGTCTGGCACACCGGACTGTCCGGTGGTGCACCGGACAGTGTCCGGTGCGCCAGGCTGACTCGGCGTGAAGTGGCCGCTCTCGGGAATTCACCGACGGCGTACGGCTAAAATTCACCGGACTGTCCGGTGTGCACCGGACTGTCCGGTGAGCCAACGGTCGGCCGGGCCAACGGTCGGCTGCGGAATCTGCGCGCGACACGTGGCCGGGCCAACGGTCGGAAGGGGGCACCGGACTGTCCGGTGTGCACCGGACATGTCCGGTGCGCCAATGGCTCCCAGATCTGCAACGGTCGGCAACGGTCGGCAGCGCCATTTTAGGAAGGAAATCGGGCACCGGACAGTGTCCGGTGTGCACCGGACTGTCCGGTGCACCCGACGACAGAAGGCAAGATTGGCCTTCCAGATTTGCTCTCAACGGCTCCTAGCTGCCTTGGGGCTATAAAAGGGACCCCTAGGCGCATGGAGGAGTACACCAAGCAACCTTAGAGCATTCTTGATCATCCACACTCAGTCTTTGCGCATTCGTTTGTCATTCTCAGTGATTCGAGCTCCGTTCTAGTGAGAACTTTGAGATAGTCTTTTGAGCTCGATTCTTGGCCGTGTGTGTGCGCATTTTGCTATGGATTTGTGTGTGTTGCTTTCCTCCCTTACTCCGTATTTCTTGTGAATCTCAAGTGTAAGGGCGAGAGGCTCCAAGTTGTGGAGAATCCTCGCAAACGGGATATTGAAAGGCAAAACAAAACACCGTGGTATTCAAGTTGGTCTTTGGACCGCTTGAGAGGGGTTGATTGCAACCCTCGTCCGTTGGGACGCCACAACGTGGAGTAGGCAAGCGTTGGTCTTGGCCGAACCACGGGATAAACCACTGTGTCATCTCTGTGTTTGATCTCTTGTGGTATTGTGTTTTGTTGAGACTCCTCTCTAGCCACTTGGCGATTATTGTGCTAACGCTTAACAAGTTTTTGTGGCTATAAGTTTAAGTTTTCACAGGATCACCTATTCACCCCCCCCCCCTCTAGGTGCTCTCACCTACCCCGAGCTGACTCGGGCCGCAGAGAACAAGACCGGTGTCCCATCTGGCTGTCTCCACCAGATAGGCAATGATGGCGCCCCGCATGCCCTATGACGACGACTCTCAGCTCTCTTACGGAAGCAGGAGGACGTCAGCAAGGACACAACCGCTCCGACAGCTGTCCCTCCGCCAGGCTCCGCCGCTCCTCCGACGGCCACGACATCACACTAGTTGGGTTCCAAGATCTCTCCGGCTGCCACATTGGCATGTACTCAGGGCGCTAGCTCTCCCTCGCTAGACACGTAGCACTCTGCTACACCCCCATTGTACACCTGGATCCTCTCCTTGCGTCTATAAAAGGAAGGACCAGGGCCCTCTTAGAGAAGGTTGGCCGCGCGGGACGAGGACGGGACAGGCGCTCTCTTGGGGCCGCTCGCTTCCCTCACCCGCGTGGACGCTTGTAACCCCCTACTGCAAGCGCACCCGACCTGGGCGCGGGACGAACACGAAGGCCGCGGGATTCCCACCTCTCTCACGCCGGTCACCGGCCGCCTCGCTCCTTTCCCCCCTTCGCGCTCGCCCACGCGCTCGACCCATCTGGGCTGGGACACGCGGCACTCACTCGTCGGCCTGAGGGACCCCCCGGTCTCGAAACGCCGACAGCTGGGCACCATCGAGGCATGGAGTATTTTGGATCAGCTGTTTTGATGGTAGCCGTATCCTTTTCGGTTGTGTTGGCCGATTCGCCGAAAATCATCGGCCCTTTATTGTCTCCCTGTATGACAACATCTGCAGTGCCTATTTTAATGATGTCCTTTTTTGTTGTTTTTTGAGTTGCTACAGGCATATGCCCCCCTGCCGGATTGGTCGGCCTAGGAGGCCGAGTAGTCCGGCAATCTTGTTGGGCTTGTGCCTGGTGATCGGATTCAGTAGCGCTCAATCGGTCTTGCACTGGTGGTGCCAGCCTATCAAAAATGGATGTTTGGGGTGCCCCCCAGGTGGGGTACTGTGGCATCCCAAATGGATATGGTGGCATGCCCCACATTTGATTTGGGACATATGGTGGAGGTACATATGTGTATGGATATGGCATAGATGGATAAGGGGGTGGAGGTGTCCATGTCGGCATGTTAGGTCTCAATTGTACAATAGGACCTTTCATTTCTTTCAATTGGCGAGGTGGTCCAATCGGCCTGACCTGACGTTGCTCATGAATGGGTGAGCGGGGTCGCTTTGGTGGCCGGTCACTGGGGCCGACCTTCTTTTTCACATATTTAGATAACAATTGATCGAAAGTCGGGCCAGGCTTGATCAGCCGACCAACTGCTTTAAATGTATTTGTTTTCCACGTACCTATCTCTGGTCGTCGTGGTTTGAAGGTATGTGGTCGCTGCGAGTCCTGAGCATGGCCGGACCGTCCGCTGGAGTCCTCCGGACCGTCCGGAGAATCGTCGGACCGTCCGCGTCTGGACGGCGGACTGTCCGTGATGCGCAGCACGGGTTCCCGCAACTGTCTCCCTGTCTGCGCTTGCCCCCCAGTGCTAGAGGCTGTGATGGTCACCTTCAGGGTCTCCCCTCCATCGGGAGTCTTCTCGGCCACCACTTTCCTGCAAGAAACTTTACAATCCCCATCGGCCTTTTTAGCATTGCCGATGATTGTTTCCTTGCCTTTGCCTTTATCGGCTGTATTTGGCCGAACCAGGACTTTCTTGCCCTCAAAGTCAATCATGTTCATCGGAAAGGGCTCTGTATCCACCTGCATTTCCTGAAATTTCAATCGTCCTTCGTTAATGGCCGATTGAATCTGTCGTCGGAATACATTACAATCATTAGTGGCATGAGAAAATGAGTTATGCCACTTGTAGTACGCACGACGTTTTAGCTCGTCGGCGGATGGAACAGTGTGATTTATTTTAATATTGCCATTTTTGAGTAATTCGTCAAATATTCTATCACACTTACCAACATTAAACGTAAACTTAACCTCTTCTTGCCGTTTCTTTTGAACCGGCTGTAAGGAGGAACAAGCCGAAGATTTGGCCTGTTTTGGCCAAATCATTTCAGCAGCATACACTTCTGCTGATTCGTCATCTGAGCTACTTTGGTCGCACTCTACTATGTGTACGTTGTGACGCATTGTTTTAGCAGTTTCCTTGCTCCGGCTTTCGCAGGCCAAAGCTCTCTGGTGTAACTGTGCTAGTGTAAAAAATTGGATGCCTTCTAATCTTTCTTTTAAATAATATCGCAGACCATTAAAGGCTAATCCTACTAGCTGTTTTTCTGCTAAATGAATTTGAAAGCATCGGTTTCTTGTATCTCGGAATCTCTGGATGTAATCATTAACCGATTCATCTTTTGTCTGTCGCAATGATACTAAATCTACCAAATCCAACTCATAGTCACCGGAGAAAAAATGATCATGAAATTTTTGTTCTAGATCCCCCTATGATGAAATGGAATTAGGAGGTAAAGTGGCATACCATGCGAACGCGGTTCCTGTTAGAGATAATGAAAATAAACGCACGCGAAATGCCTCTGTGTCGGCCAATTCTCCTAATTGCGCTAAGAACTGGCGTATATGTTCGCGCGTGTTTTTCCCTTGATCACCCGAAAATTTTGCGAATTCGGATATTCTAGTTCCCTGTGGGTACGGGTGGTGATCAAATCGGCTGTCATAAGGTTTCCGATATGATTGCCCCCCCAGAGACCATGCTTACTCCGAGCTTATCTCGGAACGCCCCGGCTATTTCTTCCCTCACTATATCAATGGCAGCCGGTGCAAGACCACCGGCTCTCTGGTCAAACATAGGTGGGGTTGGTTGTATGTTAGTATGTTGTCGTTCCCCCCATTGGTTTGAGCTACGTGGTGCATTTCCATTTGCTCTATATGGCTCATAGGTTTGGTCGTTTCTTTCCGACCTTCTAGGTGGGGCCGGAAAGCTTTCCTGGGCTCTGGATCCTGAATTAATGGGCTGGTGCATTGCATAGTGTGATGGGAAGTGTTGCTGGGATGGGCGAGGATTCAGGTAATAATCCTCCTCAAAAGACTCATGCGCGGACTGTCCGGATACGTACCCGGACCGTTCGTGGTTATATGCGGACCGTCCATCATTGTATGCGGACCGTCCGACTGGGTAGTTTGGGTTCTGTGTCATATGTGGTGGCTCGGGTGCGTATCTGGGTATTTCATTAAAAATGGGCCCGGCCGTGACTGGCCCGGACGGTCCGCGCTCACATGCGGACGGTCCGGGCATGTGCAAATCAGCTGTTTTCCTGCCGATTTGCGGTTGCTCAGGGTACGTGTCCATCGGCATCCCATAAAGGGGTTGTGACTGGTCGTGACAACCTATAGCCGATGTATTACGCGTGTTACCCCCTAATCCTACCTCGTGTGATGAAAAATTTGCAATGCTAGATTTGTCAAATGCACGCGCTAATCTCCTATAATCGTTTTGCATGTCCCCTATGATATTTTGCATTTGTTCACGCTGTTCATCTACATAATTCTTAAGAGATTGCAGCTCGTTTGTATTACTTACATTGGGGATGTCTGGCGTGGGTCGCAGTGAAGCCGAATCTGTTGCCCAATGTCGGACGACCTTGTTGTTCCTGTCCACTTTGAAGTTGGCCAAGAACCTTGCTTTCGCCTCTTGGATCATCTGCTCCTTGTGCTCCTCGAACTAGAGCTGTTCGTCAGCCGACAATGTATCCCAAGTTGGCTCTATGATGTTGCTTGGGGAAATATCAGAGCTATCCCTTGAACCGGCCATTGAGGGCCGATTTGATAGGTCTAAATATGTCTTCCCCAGCGGAGTCGCCAAAAAGTATGTTGATGCTTTTTCGGAGCGCCAAATACTCAAGAAGAACCGGCGGCGGTGCTCTCTGGTCAGACGCGGACGGTCCACGGCACAGGGCCGGACGATCCGCGACCTGGCGTGAGGCGGCGGTGCTCTCTGGTCAAGCGCGGACGGTCCGCGGCACAGGGCTGGACGGTCCGCGACCTGGTGCAGGAGCTCAGGTTCCCTGCCTGACGACCGGACGGTCCGCGCCCTAGGGCCGGACGGTCCGCGCGTACGCAGGGGCGGCGGAAGATCGCCGGCGGCGCCTGGATCTCGCTCCCGGGAGGGACCCCGTCGGGGAGGAGAGATCCTAGGAGTTGTCTAGGCTCGGGCAGGCCGACCTAGACTCTTCTAATCGACGTAGAGTCGAGGAGAGGCGGAGAATTTGGGGATTGGAAGACTAAACCTAAACTAAACTAGAACTACTCCTAGGATAAAATGCGAAATAGAAGTTGTATTGATTCGATTGATGATTACAAATCGACCGTAGACCTCTCTTTTTATAGAGGAGGGGGGCTGGACCCTTTACACGACTGGATTCCGAGCTAATTCCGCAAATCTAGCCAACAAACATAGCACAAAACTCGGAACCCTAAACTGCTCTGCGCATGCGCGGACCGTCCGGCCCACAGGCGCGGACTGTCCGGACCGCGGACCGTCCGGCCTCAGGGCCGGACCGTCCGCCCACTCAAAATGAAGCTCAACAGGATCCTAGAAACCTATCATTGGCATCAAAGCCGTTTTGAGATCTTATCTTGACTCTAGTCCATAAGAAGAAAAGAGAAGAACCATAGTACTTTGTCAAACTCAATTAGGCCGGTTGGCGGGGTTGAAACATTAACCCTAATATAGACCAGAGACTAGGACAAGAAAGAGGCTAAAGGGGAAAGGATTATCCAAAACTCTAACCCTAGATCTAGAATAGAGGGAGGTTCGGAGAGGAAAAAACACATAACCCTGGCTCTCGAATTCAAACTCAGAAAAGAAGAGAAGATAGAACTCGAAGGGAATCGGATCAAAGAATGTATATCCGAATCCCTAACTCTAAGTCATAAGAATCCCAAAAATCTTCGGGGCACTAATTAAAAGAAAAAGGGAACGTTTATCTCTCACGTTAGAAATGTGTCGTTTCATTTGACTAAACAAGTATATTTTTTTTTTAAAAAAAACACACTTTTGACCTGACAATAATCATCAACCAGTAGATACGTTTCTGGATCTTGATTTGAATATATAAAGCGTACCGATATAAATATCGCGTTTCATTGGACGAATCTATTACTAGCATTTATATAAAAGGATATAGTCCAGCAGCCGGTGCAATAGTCACCACGCCAGTACCCGTCTTCGCCTACCGACGCCAGCCGATGTGCACTCCTCCACCAACATTTTTGTATGTCCTACGATTCATCGGCCAATGGGCGCCTCAGCAACGTTGGCGGAGGCACCCATCCATCCATCCAAGGCCATTGGCTACAGGACTCGGAACAGTTGCACAACTGGCGCATCAGAGAAAACCTGATCAGACGAATTTAGCAGAGAGCGGTGATGAACGGTGAACCGTTGCGAGTGTGAAAGACCGCAGAGTGCTTCACAGCGGACGCTGCCGACCTGTCGGAAAGATTCCTCCGTTCGCCGGCCCCATCGCCGCACATTGACGCGCGACGACGGCGCGCGCACGTCGCTGGCTCGCCGTCGCACGTCACGCGCTCTGAAGCTAGCTTTGCGACTTCGTCTCGCGCTGGCTACGCAACTAGCCGCGCGGCCATCTCCAATCCAAGCAACTCCATCCTCCTGTACAATCGTCCACGTCTATTTCTTCAGGTTGTTGAGCTTTTCCTGCAGCACCAGCTACGTTCCTCGTCTACTACGTACGTAAGCCAGTCCACTAGATCCATGGTCGTTTCAGAGCGTCCATGGCAGACGAATAAAAACGGACATGAGAGGAGGGAGCATTGCTGCGCAATATTCTCGCCGACGACTACTGGTGGTGATCCGTGAGGTTTGAACCGTAAAGGTGTTTGGTTGTGCTATTTTATATATATATATATATATATATATATATATATATATATATATATATATATATATATATATATATATATATATATATATATATATATATATATATATATATATATTCAGGGACTACTACTGGCCTATGCCTGAATGATTCAGCATGCAGGATCTTGTCGAGTGACGGCGGGTGAATACATCGTCAGATCACATGACAGAGAAAAAGGCAGCATCTTGAATTACGCAAAGTCTCTAGCTAGCCAATCTGTGCCGACACAGCTGCAGGGAGAAGTGGTTCAAAAGAAGTCTGAAACTCGCCTAATCAAGTTAGATACCAAGCCAAACCTGAGAGAGAGAAAAAAATTTACCAAAGACCTGTCGGTAAAGCAGTAAAATACACTATCGGAATGCCGAATGCCAATAATGGTTGACGAGGTAAAAGTTTGCAGTACAAGTTTACTGGAACGAGAACGACCTGAGTTCATCTTCAACCTCGGCGCGTGCCGCGCGCGTGGTCGACGACGGCGGGACGCTGCCAGCATCTGTATGTTATGTTGCCGATGATTGGCAATGGACCCGAGATCCAAAGAAAAAAAATGGCGGTCCTTGATTTTCAACGGGCTATTGCTAGTAGCAGTAGTTGTCAGTGAGAGATTAGGTAGGTAGGGCAGGCTGTGGACTCCATCGCCCAGATTGTAGTAAACTAGTCTAAAGGGGTGCTTTCGTTGTTAGCGAATTTGGTGAGATTTTATTCACGTCCTCCTCGAGTTTGTTGGATGGGACGCCCCCGCGTGACACCCTGCTGCTGTAAGCCGATCGTAACTCTGTCGCCCGCAGCTGCTTTGCTTCAGACAAGTGCCTGGCTGCCTGCTCATCACTGTTCATCGTGCTGCTCCACCTGAAAGCTACGTGAACGTGACCATAATTGTTACGCCAGGAAAAAAATATTTATTATCTTTTTCATTTGAGGAAAACCCTGCTTTTCGTTGCAGTTAGAAAAGGAAATGGTTTTATGTAGGCCATGAATACAAACCTCTTGTTTACTTTTGAGAGAGAGAGAAAAATAAAATAAAATTGTTTATCGTTTTCAGAGGATGAGAGGATCCAGGACGTATAACTGAAACGATAATTGAGAGGCCGGGCTTACTGCTCCGTTGCCGGCCGGGCCCGGCAGAGGTCTTCTTCTATTGGGCTGGATCGAAACGCCTGTACTGGGTGGGCCTACTGTCAAGCGAGTTTGTCACTGACAATCCGTATCGGCATATGTGTACGGCCAACCAAGATTACCTTGTGACATGCATTTTCTACACGACGAAGCTCTGCTGATGGTCATGGTCTGGTCTGGTCACCGGTGGGCTTCCAGTTTCGGGTTCCTCCCGGCTCGCCCTTAGCTACTCGCTAGTGTAGACGTATGGACACAGAGGTCAAAGGTGACGGAAGTGTAGTGCCTGAACTGGTGCAAGTCGCTACGGATTAATGCGACCCGGTACAGCCTCGATCCTTTTCAGCAGCGATCAGCCACGTGGTACGTAACTGAGCGCTACGGATCAACGCCGACAGGGGCACGTGAAGAACCATCACGTCGCCGGGCGTCCATCTCGTCTTGACTTGCGCCGCCGGCGACCGAGACACCTGTGACCAACCGGATCCTCCGGGGTCCGGGCACGCGACCTCATGCGCGCGCGCTGTAGCGTGTTTATGAGCTCGCGACTTGTGATCCCTGCCGGTCAAATGGAGTAGCGGCAAGCTAGAGCTACGAGAGCCTACGAAGGCGGCAGCTCTCGCTCTAGCTACCTCTACATAGCACCTCCACGCAGAGGAAGTCGCCATCCTGTTCCTTTCTTTCATCTGCGTATTCACTGCTTGGGTAGCTAGCATGTGCGTGTCCCGGGCTCAGGCATCATCGACCGCTGCCTGCACGTTGGAAACGCTGGTGACGTTCTCGGCCACTGCCCAAGAGCAGTCGTCGCTGGTACTCGGACGCATGCAATTGGGCTAGTACAAGCCAGTGGTTAGCACTTGGGTTTCCCTGTGGTCTTTGCTTCAGAAAATGAAAGGCCCGTAGTGAGGCTTCAGATAAACACATACCCTTTGTTTACTTCACTTCAGATAAACAGTGACGAAAACCAAACGCTTCAGGACGTGTTTCCTCAACGTCCAAATGGGGGACTTGGGCTTTCAGATTAGCAATAATCTGTTCGTGCGTGTGGTCAAAAGCGCCAACCTGTTGTTAACTGAAGCAAAGCCCAGGTAGCAGCGCCCGAAAGCAAAGTGAGGCACGTTAGGCCTGCGTGAAAACGAGAAAAGCGTGAAGAAAAGTCTCACCAGCTGCGTGCGTGCCTCTGATAATTCTGTTCCACGAGCGATTGAGCGTCTATATATATACACACACACACGGTAATCTAGTGTATTTTTAGTGTAATACACACGCGGACAGACAGGCATATATACCTTCCCTGGCTTGTAGTAAAGGTAGCCGAATTCAGGATACCCAGTTTTCCTTGTTTTGTTGCCGAAGGTGACAAGTGATTTGTTGGCGCCACCTACCTACCTTCCTTCCTCTTGATCCCGGACAGAATGCAGAGGCAGCTGAGCGTCTCCTCGATGCCCAAGCTCCTGCCGGAGGAAGCCGCCCTCGGCGGCGACGACGACGACGTCGAGGCCAAGCCCGAGAAGGCGCCGGCCCCGCGGCCGTCGGGGAAGGAGCGGTCGGTGCACCTCGTACCGCTCATCGTCGTGCTCTGCTTCCTGCTCCTCTTCCTCTGCTCCCACGCCCCCTCTCCCTCTGGTACGTGCGTGTATTTTGTTTTCTACATATAGCATACATGCGCTTTTCATTTCTTGTGTTCGTGTTTCGTCTCTGATCACGATCTGTTTCTTTTCCCTCGTCATTAGACATGTCGAGTTTTGGGAAGAAGGCTGGGAGCGTGAGCGTGAAGGCCAGGTTGCTCTGATCGTGGGACCAAGGACTGAACAAATTAATGATGCACCGAAAACATTCGAGATATTTGGTTTTGTTTTCAGTTCCTCTCTTCATACAAATCGTGTATTTGGTGATTTCTTCTAAGACACGAAGCATAAACACAGGCCTCTGTGAAGCTTGTTCCTGCCGGTAAATAAATGCAAAGCACACCGGTAGTACCAGAAGCTCAGAAATCTGATTGTCTGATAACGTTAGTTCTGTTCTGTGGCTTTTGTTTGCCCTGCCCATTGCATTCCTTATTACTCATTGACAATGACAACTGTGGGAGCCTACAAAGAAAACATGAATGTGCCAACACATGTAATGTAGACATTCTGGCATGGTCTTTGCAAGCGTCGGTACTTGGTGCTTTTATTTTTCAGGTGCTTTTATTTTTCAGGCATTATCGTCGCTGCAAGCGCGAGCCATACGCTGCAAGCGCGAGCCATACACAGCACTGGCCGGCCACACGCGTTGCAGAAATCCTATCTTTTGGCTAAATGAAAATAAACAGACGCAGAACGAAAATAACGAGCCAGGTATCTAGGCTTATTCTTACCGGACTCGGCAAGCTACCAGATTTCAGAAAATGAACATGGGCACTCCGGCAGTGTCTTAGGTTTCCAACCTTCCCAGGCTCACTGACAGGATATGATATAAATGCTTCAAATACGAGATTGGTCTCTTGATGTAACACCCAAATTATGGATTGGGAATTAGTAGAAGAAATTTGAACAAAATATCATAATGTTTTGGAAATTGGGAAAATGAGAAAAGAATGTTTCTTTTAAAAGAAACCATTTATACATCTCATGAAATAAATAAACAAGGAGAATAAAAATTAAACTAGTAATAATAAAAATAGTATGGGTTATATTCACCCTTGGATTTCAATTGATACATTTGAAAAATTTGAAAACTAAAAATAGAAGTATAAATTTGAATTTGGAATAGAAAAATAGAAAATAAAAGAAAAAGGGAAGAACTAAGAAAAATACTACATAAAATAAAATAAAAATCAAAATAAACATCCTTCACACTTACATTGTTAAATTATACCTTTCAAACTGAGGACAAGACATTCACAAAGTTTGAATTTAAACTTGAATTCAAATTGGATTTGAAAATGGAGAAAAGAAAATGCAAAATAAAAAGAAAAAGGAGAAAAACTTAAACTGGGCCGGCTACCTTCATTCTGGCCCAATTACACTTTCGCCGCGCGCGGCCCAAACCTTCCTCCCGCGCGCCTGCCTCTCCTTCGCGCCGACATGTGGGTGCCACTCGTCAGCCTCCGGCTTGCGTCGCGCGCGCTCGCAATCTCTGGCAAGTGGGCCCGCCTCGTCAGCCATTGAACGCACGCCCGCGATCGCGTTACACTGCCCGGTTGGCCCCAGTCGTCAGTGCCGTCTTCAACAGAACGTCGCGTGATTGTCGCCGCGCGGACCGCGCTCACCTCGCGCTGACACTCGCCGGCGAATTCGGCCTCCGTACAACAACCGCGAAGCGCTCCTGAGTATAAATACGTAGCCGCGACCCCCCCTCCTTCACATCTCTCTCCTCGGACCGAGCTTTCTCACCGCGTCTCCGCCCGCCGCCGGTGATCTCCGCCCACGGTGGCGAATCACCCTCGGTGTGTGAACCTGGGACTTCGGGGTGATACACTGGTGGTGCACGGAGACATCCCAAGCTCGATTAGGGACCAATTGTGCCGCGATTCCTCGCCGGAGCGAACGCTCCGCCGCGGATCCGCTCCACCGCGTGGGCTGCTTACCTCGGCACTCCAACCCCGGTAAGAAACCCTCTCATAGGTTCGCTTTTCATTCAGCATTGCATTGATGCTCTCGGATTGTTCAATCGGGGCTTGGCTCGGGTTTTGGGAAGAACTCCGATGATGGCCCGCCGCACACCTGGGCGGCGCCGCCGTTCTTCTCGGACGCGTGGGGGAGGGGATGGCGTGGCCGTAGGATACAGAGTTGACGGTCGGGATTAGATCGTAGGAATACCCCTTCGCTGGACAGATCTGGACCGTAGGATTCAATCGGAGGGCTGCGGCGTGATCTCGGCTTCATTAAATCTGGGCCGTTGATCGCCGATCGAACGGTTGTAGATGCGTACCGGTTCGCTTTAGTATGGATTTAATCTCGCGCGCTGAATTCGGATCCAACGGCCCATATGGATGGATACCCCTTCGGCCAACGACTTTGCATAAGAGCCCTCCTAAAAACAGATAATCAACCCGCCGTCCACCGCGGGGGTTTTCTGAGTCTTAGGTTTATTTGCGCAGAGCCCCCTGGGTTTCTCTGGAATTGAGGCCCAGTCCAGTGAGTTAGAAAATCAGGGAAATTAATTAGAAAATGAGTTTTTAATATAAAAATAATTCCTAGAATTTATATAATTCATAGAAAATGTATATGAACTCCAAATTGAACCATTCCAATTCCTAAAATTTTGTAATAATATTCTCTATCATTTGGAATCACTGTTTTGACATGAACTCTGTTAGGAAATTTATTTATCATTTAATCATATTATAATCACCTTAAACCTTAGGAAAATCATAACTTGAATTCTACAACTCCAAAATTAATAATTCTTTTTCCTGTGATCTTATTTTAATATGTAGATTATTAATATGTATTTTGCATATATGTTTGGTGTAATGTTAATTTTGCCTATACCATGTATGTTTGTATTGCTACGACTAGCAGTGAGGTCACGAGGATCTGAAGAATCATCCTGGTACCTGGAATCTCAAGGCCCAGGCAAGTTGTGCCCTTGATCACTTCTTTTACCCAGCCATGTTCTAATTAATCATAATGATCTGCATAGGTTAATTTGATGGGACCCAATAGGTTACCCTAGTTTGTCTATCTTTATACCTTGTTTACCACTGAACTTTCTGGGTAGTACTTGCTAGTGCTATATATGGTTTTGGGTATGAAGATTACACTATTCATGATTATACTTTTGTTGTCAGTTGTTATTTATGGTTCATGTTGAGATCATTATGTTAATTGGAACATGGAGAACCACCCGGGAAAACAGTGCTACCACAAGGGTAGTATGGGATGCCCTTGGCTGATTAATTAGGAAAGCTAGTGGAAGACTACCTTACCCGAAAGGGGCAAGGGCAGTAGGGGAGAGGTCAGTGCGGGAAGTGCCCTCGGGAGGATTCTGCTGCGATGGCGGTCCTGCAAGGGATTCCTGTACTGGATCTTCCTATAAACTGTAGCGGGTTTTCGGAAGCTAGTGGAACTTTGTAAAGGCCTCGTAGTGCTACCCTGCCTCACTTCCTTGGTAGAGGTGTATGGGATTCATGACCCCTTGGCAGATGGGTAACACGGCTTGTGGGTAAAGATGCGCAACCTCTGCAGAGTGTAAAACTGGTATACTAGCCGTGCTCACGGTCATGAGCAGCTCGGACCCTCACATGATTAAATTATGGAACTTAAATTCAATTTGTCATATGCATTGCATTGCAGGTGATGTTGATACTTTTGTTCTATTACTTAATTGGGTTTGGTATTTACTTATACTTAGTAACTGCTAATAAAATTTTGACCAACTTTAAAAGCAATGCTCAGCTCTAACCATCTTCTTTGGTAAGCCTTACACTTCACGTGAGCTCCCACCTTTGGCGAGTTCATGCACATTATTCCCCACAACTTGTTGAGCGATGAACGTATGTGAGCTCACTCTTGCTGTCTCACATACACCACAGGTCAAGTCCAGGTACTGCAGGATGATGCTCATGGAGGATGCTGCGATGAGTTCGTGAGAGGTCTAGGTCGTCGTCTCCCAGTCAACTTTGGGTTGCTGGACCGTTGTCTCCTTATAATGTAATTATTTATTTTGTATAGAACTCCTGTTATATATAAAGATGTGACATTCGATCCTGTGCCACTATACATCATATGTATGAGACTTGGTCCCAGCATACCTGGTGTTTATGTTAACCCCGGGTTTTGGATCCCTAAAATCCGGGTGTTACAGAAGTGGTATCAGAGGAATGTTGACTGTAGGACGAAACCTAGATAGAACTGGACAACCATTAATTACTTACCTCTGCTACTCTGATTCTTTTCTAAACTTATCTTAATCTTTTCTCATCTATTTCCGCTTTACTCTGATTGTTCTTATCTTTTCTTTCTAAAAGACAAATGTGGATTTCACACTTTGAAATCCTGTGCCTAAAGTGACCTATAGGAATAGGAGACCTAATCCTAGGAACAAAAACAAAACTATTTTTATGGTTATCTATGTATTTGAATGCTTGTTCTTATGACACTTGTCTGATTTGGATCTTTGTTTGAGTGTGATGAGTTGTGGAGTAATGTCCACAATTGCATCTGCATATATATATCTAGGTATAAAGGATAGCATTTGTAAGATAACTAGACAAACTAGATTATCCCCTTAGAAAATATATGTAGTATTCCGTATCAATCTCATCTTAACATATTCTATCTTACCCTTGGACATTCACCTCGTACAACTAATTACCCTAGTCTTGACATAGAATATCTGGCCCAGCTCTGCCAAAGAAGTTTCAGTATATAACCAACTATTAGCTTATTCATCCTGTCTACTAAATGATTCCCTTGTAAAACTATCTTACCATATGCTTCTAACTTAGATGGTCAATACCAGGCGGGGAAGTGGAATTGATATACCTGCTAACCAACAACCTCAACCACAGTCAGCAGCAATGAATCCTCCTAATCCTCCACAAGGCGGAGTTGATCCACTAGTTGCAGCCCAAATGAGAATGATGCAGCAAATGGCTGACACTATGGCAGATATGCGCACCCAAATGCAGCAAGAACGCCGAGAAATGCACCAGGAAAGAGAGGATGCACGTCGGGAAATGCGCCAAGAGCGGGAAGAAATGCGCCAGGAGAGGAGGGTACAACAACAACAGCTGCAGCAACAACTTCAACAACAGCAGCAACAACAACAAATGCCATTGCCTCCACCACTAGTTCCACCCCGGGACAAGCACCGGGAATTCATGAGCCACAAACCACCAACCTTCTCCAGCTCCGCAGATCCACTGCAAGCAGATGACTGGTTAAAGTCCATAGAGAAGATGCTCAACATAGCACAGTGCTCGGACCGGGAGAAAGTACTCTATGCTTCGGGTCGTCTTGCTGGTCCCGCTGCAGATTGGTGGGATGCGTACTGTGCAGCTCATGCTGCCGCCGATACAATTACCTGGGAAGAATTCTCCACACAATTCAGGAATTATCATATTCCTGCTGGACTCATGAAGATTAAGAGGAAGGAGTTTCTATCACTCAAGCAAGGAAGTATGTCCGTAAGTGAATATAGAGACAAATTCATCCAGTTATCGCGATATGCTCCCAGAGATGTTGAGGATGATGAGCAAAAGCAGGAGCTCTTTCTGGATGGTTTGATTGGACCCTTGCAATATCAACTGGTATCGCACACCTTCCCATCCTTCCAAAGACTACTTGACAAAGCTATTGCTGTAGAAAACAAGAGGAGTATATTTGGAGAGAAAAGAAAGGTTATCAACCAAGGACAAGCTGGAAGCAGTTCCCGTCCTCGCTATACTACCACTCCAAATACATCAGCTAGTGGCAGTTCTGGACAACAAACTCAACAGACACCAACTGCTCCTCCAAAGGCAAGCACTCCAGGAGGACCCACTGCTCCCAACACAACCGCCATCAGGACATGCTTCAAGTGTGGACAACCGGGACACTATGCCAACTACTGTCCCAACAGAGCTGCCTACACTACACCGGCACCGATGAAGCAAGGACAAGCCTCGGCAGGGAAGAGTCAGCCCCTATCCATCAACCGAGGATATGCCCATCATACAGAAGTAGAAGCTGAACCCGGTGAACTTGAAATTCAAATTCAAGAAGAAGAGCCAGTCGGAGATGAAGTAGTCGGTGAAGAAGTCAACGAGCAACAAGAATAAAGAGATAAACATAGATATGGATACATATATATATATATATATTTTACTATTTGTAAGACCTAAATATTAGTTTAGCTAGTAGTAGTATTTTACTATTTTAGTAATAATAATAAGGTCCATTTGACCCTGTGTTTTGCTAATAAGATATGCATCATGCCGAGATTTTGTTTATGCATATGTGTTGAATTAATATGAGCATGCACCCTTTTTCCTTACAAATCTCGAGGACGAGATTATTTTTAAGGGGGGTAGGATTTGTAACACCCAAATTATGGATTGGGAATTAGTAGAAGAAATTTGAACAAAATATCATAATGTTTTGGAAATTGGGAAAATGAGAAAAGAATGTTTCTTTTAAAAGAAACCATTTATACATCTCATGAAATAAATAAACAAGGAGAATAAAAATTAAACTAGTAATAATAAAAATAGTATGGGTTATATTCACCCTTGGATTTCAATTGATACATTTGAAAAATTTGAAAACTAAAAATAGAAGTATAAATTTGAATTTGGAATAGAAAAATAGAAAATAAAAGAAAAAGGGAAGAACTAAGAAAAATACTACATAAAATAAAATAAAAATCAAAATAAACATCCTTCACACTTACATTGTTAAATTATACCTTTCAAACTGAGGACAAGACATTCACAAAGTTTGAATTTAAACTTGAATTCAAATTGGATTTGAAAATGGAGAAAAGAAAATGCAAAATAAAAAGAAAAAGGAGAAAAACTTAAACTGGGCCGGCTACCTTCATTCTGGCCCAATTACACTTTCGCGCGCGCGGCCCAAACCTTCCTCCCGCGCGCCTGCCTCTCCTTCGCGCCGACATGTGGGTGCCACTCGTCAGCCTCCGGCTTGCGTCGCGCGCGCTCGCAATCTCTGGCAAGTGGGCCCGCCTCGTCAGCCATTGAACGCACGCCCGCGATCGCGTTACACTGCCCGGTTGGCCCCAGTCGTCAGTGCCGTCTTCAACAGAACGTCGCGTGATTGTCGCCGCGCGGACCGCGCTCACCTCGCGCTGACACTCGCCGGCGAATTCGGCCTCCGTACAACAACCGCGAAGCGCTCCTGAGTATAAATACGTAGCCGCGACCCCCCCTCCTTCACATCTCTCTCCTCGGACCGAGCTTTCTCACCGCGTCTCCGCCCGCCGCCGGTGATCTCCGCCCACGGTGGCGAATCACCCTCGGTGTGTGAACCTGGGACTTCGGGGTGATACACTGGTGGTGCACGGAGACATCCCAAGCTCGATTAGGGACCAATTGTGCCGCGATTCCTCGCCGGAGCGAACGCTCCGCCGCGGATCCGCTCCACCGCGTGGGCTGCTTACCTCGGCACTCCAACCCCGGTAAGAAACCCTCTCATAGGTTCGCTTTTCATTCAGCATTGCATTGATGCTCTCGGATTGTTCAATCGGGGCTTGGCTCGGGTTTTGGGAAGAACTCCGATGATGGCCCGCCGCACACCTGGGCGGCGCCGCCGTTCTTCTCGGACGCGTGGGGGAGGGGATGGCGTGGCCGTAGGATACAGAGTTGACGGTCGGGATTAGATCGTAGGAATACCCCTTCGCTGGACAGATCTGGACCGTAGGATTCAATCGGAGGGCTGCGGCGTGATCTCGGCTTCATTAAATCTGGGCCGTTGATCGCCGATCGAACGGTTGTAGATGCGTACCGGTTCGCTTTAGTATGGATTTAATCTCGCGCGCTGAATTCGGATCCAACGGCCCATATGGATGGATACCCCTTCGGCCAACGACTTTGCATAAGAGCCCTCCTAAAAACAGATAATCAACCCGCCGTCCACCGCGGGGGTTTTCTGAGTCTTAGGTTTATTTGCGCAGAGCCCCCTGGGTTTCTCTGGAATTGAGGCCCAGTCCAGTGAGTTAGAAAATCAGGGAAATTAATTAGAAAATGAGTTTTTAATATAAAAATAATTCCTAGAATTTATATAATTCATAGAAAATGTATATGAACTCCAAATTGAACCATTCCAATTCCTAAAATTTTGTAATAATATTCTCTATCATTTGGAATCACTGTTTTGACATGAACTCTGTTAGGAAATTTATTTATCATTTAATCATATTATAATCACCTTAAACCTTAGGAAAATCATAACTTGAATTCTACAACTCCAAAATTAATAATTCTTTTTCCTGTGATCTTATTTTAATATGTAGATTATTAATATGTATTTTGCATATATGTTTGGTGTAATGTTAATTTTGCCTATACCATGTATGTTTGTATTGCTACGACTAGCAGTGAGGTCACGAGGATCTGAAGAATCATCCTGGTACCTGGAATCTCAAGGCCCAGGCAAGTTGTGCCCTTGATCACTTCTTTTACCCAGCCATGTTCTAATTAATCATAATGATCTGCATAGGTTAATTTGATGGGACCCAATAGGTTACCCTAGTTTGTCTATCTTTATACCTTGTTTACCACTGAACTTTCTGGGTAGTACTTGCTAGTGCTATATATGGTTTTGGGTATGAAGATTACACTATTCATGATTATACTTTTGTTGTCAGTTGTTATTTATGGTTCATGTTGAGATCATTATGTTAATTGGAACATGGAGAACCACCCGGGAAAACAGTGCTACCACAAGGGTAGTATGGGATGCCCTTGGCTGATTAATTAGGAAAGCTAGTGGAAGACTACCTTACCCGAAAGGGGCAAGGGCAGTAGGGGAGAGGTCAGTGCGGGAAGTGCCCTCGGGAGGATTCTGCTGCGATGGCGGTCCTGCAAGGGATTCCTGTACTGGATCTTCCTATAAACTGTAGCGGGTTTTCGGAAGCTAGTGGAACTTTGTAAAGGCCTCGTAGTGCTACCCTGCCTCACTTCCTTGGTAGAGGTGTATGGGATTCATGACCCCTTGGCAGATGGGTAACACGGCTTGTGGGTAAAGATGCGCAACCTCTGCAGAGTGTAAAACTGGTATACTAGCCGTGCTCACGGTCATGAGCAGCTCGGACCCTCACATGATTAAATTATGGAACTTAAATTCAATTTGTCATATGCATTGCATTGCAGGTGATGTTGATACTTTTGTTCTATTACTTAATTGGGTTTGGTATTTACTTATACTTAGTAACTGCTAATAAAATTTTGACCAACTTTAAAAGCAATGCTCAGCTCTAACCATCTTCTTTGGTAAGCCTTACACTTCACGTGAGCTCCCACCTTTGGCGAGTTCATGCACATTATTCCCCACAACTTGTTGAGCGATGAACGTATGTGAGCTCACTCTTGCTGTCTCACATACACCACAGGTCAAGTCCAGGTACTGCAGGATGATGCTCATGGAGGATGCTGCGATGAGTTCGTGAGAGGTCTAGGTCGTCGTCTCCCAGTCAACTTTGGGTTGCTGGACCGTTGTCTCCTTATAATGTAATTATTTATTTTGTATAGAACTCCTGTTATATATAAAGATGTGACATTCGATCCTGTGCCACTATACATCATATGTATGAGACTTGGTCCCAGCATACCTGGTGTTTATGTTAACCCCGGGTTTTGGATCCCTAAAATCCGGGTGTTACACTTGATACCATGGTTTTTTAAAACGACAACATTCAAACAGGACAATCGTCCAAATAATTCGGTCATGTTCCAGAAACGCTGCTGCTTCAGGAACGCAAATGTGCAGCACACGTGGAACTACAGCTCCCTCGTTAACAGCCATAATAATCTCTCAAACAGAAGCAATTGCTATACCAAGAAACAATAGATGGACCAGCATCAGCACAGCTGCAGAAGCATTAAATTCCATTTTAACAGTTTCCCACTGCCGGGCAAGAGTGATAATTTGATAAAAAAAACACGAGGTACAAATTGCAAACTTCTTCAGGTCCCAATCATTTTCAACCTTCAAAGAGGGTTCGATCTGATGATGTCAACCACAACACCACAAATGAGTTCAATGGCTGCCTCATTTCATGTCTATTTACATTGCATCCATGTATGAAGCAAAACTGTATTACTTATAGTATTAATCCCTGCGCAGCTTCTGGCTTTTTAGAAACTTCAGCTGCTGGAGTGGCTGTGCTGGGCTCCTCATCTGTAACAGCGGGGACAGTCACCGTAGAGATGGGAACATCTTCAGAGGTTTCAGAGACATGTATGTTTGCGAATTCGCTGTCCAACTCCCTGTGTGCTGCAGGGATCTCTGAGATGTTTGCTTGTCCAGGCCCACCCTCGGCATTATTAGCCTTTGCACCAACATCGTTGGCAGCACTGGTGACCTTGCTGAAAGCACCGGTTACCCATGCTGCTCCAGTGAGAACATACCTGTTCTTCATGATAGCAGATCCAGCGGTCGAGACACTCTCTTCAGCAGCTGCCAGCGCTGACTTTGTCTTCTCAGAGACTTGGTATTTCTGATCCATTTCCTTCACTTTATCATTTACAACTGAAGTGCCAACACTGATCTTCTCACTTAGGCCTATTCTCTTGTCAAAGGAAGACACTCTAGCTGTGGCAGTTGACGTGAGCTGGTGCTTCTCGTCCAAAGCTTTTGCTTTGTCCAGTGCATCTCTACCGAGGATAAATCCCTTTGCCAGCATGGTCCCAACAATGTCCTCGGCCTTTTGAAGGGCAGAAGGTTTTGTGTCTTTAGGCTGGAAATGAAAGCAATGTTACAACGTTGTACAACAACTATAGCAATACCATGTTGTAACATGTAAATAGTATGGTTCTAATCATACCTCAAGAGCAGCTAAAACAGAAGCTGGTAGCTCATAATCATTGGCTGGCGTGACGATTACAGCCATATCAACTATTGTGGCTCCCTTTGATAGCACCAAAGTATATGTTAGAATTTGTCTGACAACTATTTGCAAACAAAGTTCTCATTGACACCAAAGACAGCATGGTTTTCAAGCTACAACTAACAGGTAAAGGTAGACAAGATGTTGGAACATTTGGCTATGTAAAAGGCAACATTCAATGACAAGCAAAGATATCACATGAAACAACCAACAAAAGAGGGATAGTCTTTGGTCGGGACTTAAGAATGTCATGGCAACAAATTGCAGTACAATGGCACATTGCTGAAATATTGATTATTAACCCATTAAATAAGAAAACATATGGATACCATACTTTCACGATAATACAGATAGTGAATCATCAATCCATGAAAAATAGATTGAGTCCTCCAAAACTTTCAAATGAGACAATAAATATACCGTGAGAAGCATTGCCGTCTCAGCTCCTTGGTTGTCTTTAAAAGAAATGTAGGCAACTTGAGAAAGTTCATCGCCACTGCATAACACTAAATAGATAAACATGTTTCATAGCACAAGGTGAAAACTAGGCACCATGCATATGGTACTAACCTCTGCATTTCAACATGCACAATGTCACCGGAAAAGGAAAAGAATTCCTTTATCTCACGCTGTGCTGCTTTCAGTGATACATTGCTCACCTTCACGGTACTAAGCGTGCTTGTCTACAAAAGTGAAATGGCAGAAAATAAACAACTAATAAGTGGTATTGTGGATTTATGGTGCCAGAGAAGATAAGAGAATAATCCACCTCAACAAGCATTTATTTAGTATACTTAAAAAAAGATAAAATGAAAAAAAACAGTTAGACACTAGCACAGATCTATTAAGTTAACACACACTGGCATACAACATACATAAGTATGAACTTCTTCATAGAATATACAACATCGGCATGGAACTCTGCTTCATGCATAGAGAAAAAGCTTCATAGCAAATTATTTCATTCAAGTTAACTACAATTGATGCATAGCACATTCCTGGCCTTTTTCTCACGAATTCATATGAGAAATTACTTAGGTATAATCGAGGCCTTTGTTCCAATGTTTTTAGCTAATTTTAAGCAGGGTACAACCAAAAGATATTCTTGGCAGCTTTGACATGAGTTCACTAAAAATAGTCAGGTACATCCATGCACATTATTAACCATGCCCCTCTTCTGATTTGAGTGCTAATATAGGTCTTTATTTCCATTGCTAAAATAAGAAATTCACTTCACTAAAAGGTTTTCATGTTCTCGTATTCATACATGTTTCTCGTATGTGGGGGTTGCGGGTGGTGGGGAGACAAATATGTAACATTGATTATTCTTTTTTGCAGCATTCATTAAACTTCACCTACTGCACTTGCTAGACAACAGCATATCAGTAGCACATTACACCCCCCACGAATTAAATACTGCTGTTGTATTGCATATCAACGTAATAGGCAGACTTGAGGCAACTTTCATTAAAGCCTATACCCATTTTATGTATACAGAAGTAAGCTTGACATTCAGCAGAGTTTGTTTTTTTTCCTTGCTTTTTTGACACCTCTTAAAGTGCACCGACAAAAAAAAGTAATGAAACGGTACGGTAGTCAAAACACACCCTCTAAATCACTGAGCACAAGCAAGTAGACAAACAGAGAAAAGGCCCAAGATATTTTAACTAAACACTACAAGGAAGAGACAACAAGCACTAAAAACAGTGATATGAGTATATGACCGAGCACTTCAAATCATCAACACATACTCATGGCTCCAAAAAAAATCCCTCATTTCCAGGACTTGACAAGGTAAAAAAATCCCTCGCTTCTTGACAATAGTTCCCTCGTTTCTTTGATACTAGGACAGGCTGGGGAGACGCGGCCAGCACCGGAGCAAATCCACAAGTCGAAAACCTGCCCCAAGTTCTCAAGCTCCGAAAACGAAATAAAAAGAAACAGCAAGCAGGTGCCCCCGGATCGGAAATGGCACGGCATACAAGCTCGCGAAAGGGATGACTGGTCAAAAGGAAAGCAAGGAAAGGGGAAACTCAATGCTCACCGCCATGGCTTCCGCGGCGCAATGCCGAGATCTCGAACCCTAAACCGCTGACTTGAATCGTAAGCGGGGAGTAGAGTCTAAAATGTAGTGGCCGTGTCCAGTGGGCGGTTTATAGAGAGGTTCGAGGAGCGCCCGCCGCGGCGGTGCCATCGACACGACGTGGGGCGGTGACGTGGCGTCGTGTGGGGCACGTCCGAACTGGTCCCCACTACGTGTCTCCAGCTGAACTATTGTATTTCCTTTACACTTGCTATTTCAAAATTCACTCAGCAAATAATACAATCTACGATAAAAAATACTACTTTACACTGTTAGAAGAAATGTATGCATTTTCTATATCATTTTAATTCCATAAATTAATATTATGATAATTACATATAAAAAATAATTAATCATAAAAATCATGATATCAAATATATCCATAACAATATGGATCATGAGAACATAAAACATATGAATCATATAAATATAATAAGCATATAAATATGGTACATGTATTATGACGGAACAACTGAAAATAAACAGATAGCAACGTAAATAACATGACTGTAAAATTAAAACAAACGGATATAACATATTATAATATGATAGAACAGATTAGATAAATTCATGGCTACATATGAAACAGCAGAGATGAATATATAAAATATATATAATCTGCAGAACGCAAAACAGTAGGAAGATGAATCGATTATACCCTCTCATGCCCCAAAAACCTAATTGTCGATCTCTCGTTCAAGGTCTCGAACGACAAGGGCTTCGGAGGCACCGCAGAGTTACTGAAGGAGAAGGTGCGGCAGTTCAAGAGACGGGCAACTGAAAGGTTAACCCAGGGTTGAAACTCCCGCGGTTAATGAGTGCTAAAAATTAACACAACCACACCACGCCCGCCCGCCCGTGTGCCTGCCTCGCCACGCCATGTCCGGTCCTTGTTCGTTTCTTGACTTCTCAAATTAAGTGGAATAATTCCTACCATATAAGTCAAGCCAACGACCCTTAGAGTTCCAATATGGTACTATTGGTATTCTCCACCATTACCCATCATAGAGTTTATTGAATAAATGAGTCAAACCCATAAAAAATCCAACATGCACTTTTTTTATATGGCCCGCTGAAGATAGACTAGGCTTTTACTTTTAGGATCGTCCAAATCTATAGCTTGCACATATGCATGTACAAATAAAGTACTTCCTCTATTTCTAAATATATGACGTTGTTGACTTTTTTAAAAACTTTGATCACTCGTTTATTTGAAATATTTATCTGAAAATCTAAAATTCCAAGTCACGATTAAACTAACTTAAGTGATAAAACAAATTATAACAAAATAAATAATATTTCATAATTTTTGTTAAATAAGACTATTCGTCAAAGTTTTTTAAAAAATCAGAACATAGTTAGTAGCATATAACAATGTAGTAGGTTGTGTATTTTTAGTAGCTGTTTTTAGCAGATCGTAGATACGGATGTGTATCGCACATTATGACCATCTATGACAACTAGGTAGGTGCCCGTGCGATGCCACGGAACATAAATTGCTTCTCGATTTGTATATCAGCTATGCTTCCTGTGGAGCAAGGAAGCGAACGCAAGCCAGCCTTTTGTATTAGTGCATTCTGTTCAGTTCTTACTTGATCATCCCGTGTTCTCGCGTGTGCCATGGCCGAGTGGCAAGCTCAACACTGGTATTGTTGTCTTGTCTCAAATGAAGTCCGGTTCCACAAGTTAACCGGAAATCTTCATGGGTGATAGTTGTGTCAGATTCTTCCGTGCATAGGGCAAGTAATGCAAGTGATAGCTGTGTCAGTTTACCCCCATTTTTTTGGGCATCACTTGTCTCAAATGAAGTCCATTGGAGGTTCGCAATTTATGTTCCGTGGCATCGCACGGGCACCTACCTAGTATATGTATTGTGAGTGATTTAGTGACCACTGTATCTAAGATACGTTGTGCCATAGATATTCTGAATCTATGGCACCGAGACCTTAGAACCATTTATCAACAGTTTCACCTCTTGCAATTGAACTTTGCTCAATTGATCAGAGGTGTGGTTTTATGAAACCATGTCCTAGAGACGCGGTTAGCTCTAATGGTTGGTTTTCAGAGAAGTTACACACACCTCTTGAAGCATGGATTGCCGAAAAGAATTCATGCTTGGTACACGTTCTTCAAGAACCTTATGCTAGAGATTCAGTTTTCAAAATCCTTTTTTTTTAAAAAAATCCATTTTTAGGTTGTTCGGAGGCGTTTTACCAATTAGAGGATTGCTAACAACAGACAATACGTACCAAAGATACGATTTTTTGCTAGAAAGGGCCTATACCTCGTGCAGAACCGAGCAAAGATCGTTCTTCAAAAGAAATCATTTTTCCTCAATGCTGTCTGTCTGTGCAGACTGTAGAGATGTAGGCCGTTCAGTCATTGATCAATTCTGCAGGTGGCTGACTTCACCAGCCGTACTGCGTCGGGGGCACTTACGGCAGCCTTATCTGCCGAAGTCGAGAGACTTCGGACGCAACATGCTGACGCTGTCCGTGAGAAGTCTGCCTCCGACAGCAAGTGTCGTAAACTGGCGGACAAGGTGGCCGCCCTGGAGGAGGAAAAGGCTGACCTCCGGCGCCAGCTGGCGGGGGAGAGGAGGGAGACCAACGAGGCCATCGCCAAGGAGCAGGCCGCGCAGGCGGAGGCTAGGCTGGCACGGGCGGAAGCCAATCTTGCCAAGGATCTCGTCGAAGACCTGCGGGGGCGGCTCACCGCTCTGGAGAGCCGCGCGAAGGGGGCCGAAGCCGCGGTGCGAACGGAGGCCGAACGGACGCGCACACAGCTTATGGCCACATATCGCGAGCTGGGTGCGCGGACCGGTGACTTCGTGGTGCCGGAGCGAGAGGCCGGGCTTCGCTGTTTGGAATGGGTGCAAGAGGAGCTGTAGGAGCTCCCCACTGTCCTGGGGGGGTTAATGTCGTTCGCCTCCCTGGTCACCTGCGAGGGGGCGATGAACGCACTCTCTCGCGAAGGGTGCCGGCACTATGAGGCCTTCGACCAGGCAGATGAAGATTTTGGGCGAGACATCTATAAGGTCGAAGACCCCGTGGTGAAGGAGTCCGCCGGCGCCCTCTATGACCGGATGTGGGGTCTGTATGGTGAAGTGGTCAGGGAGCGGGCCGAGGCTGCGAGGGCTCAGGTAACGTTGTCGTTTGTTCGGCGTTTGCTGGATGTGGTCTGTGCGTGTGTTTGCTGACTTTTTGTATGTTTTGTTTTAGGCGGAGCGAGGCGAGCGGGTGGACGATTTCGGAGCACTGAACGACGCCCTGCCTGACCCGGAGCCGGAGCCGATGTAGAGTGTGGTGCCCTCGCTTGTGTATGTGTGTGAAGGCGTTTTGTACTAACTGATTCGTTCGGCTGCGCTGTGCTTGCTTGATTATATATAATTGGTCTTGGCGTGAATGGTTCGATGTTGTCGTTTCGGCCGTTGTTGTGCTAGTCCAGGTGTACCCTTAAGTGTCTTCTGCACAGATATTCTTCGGTTTTTTCGCACTTGTTGTGTTAAACCGGCTGTACCCTTAGGCGACTTCCGCGCGGATAGTCTTCGCGATAGACTTAGATTTTTTCCGGCTGCACCCTTAGGCGACTTCTGCACGGATAGTCTTCGCGATAGACTTAGATTTTTTTCCGGCTGCACCCTTAGGCGACTTCTGCGCGGATAGTCTTCGCGATAGACTTAGATTTTGTCCGCACTTGTTGTGCTAATCCGGCTGCACCCGTAGGCGACTTCGGCGCGGATAGTCTTCGCGATAGACTTAGAGTTTTTCCCGGCTGCACCCTTAGGCGACTTCTGCACGGATAGTCTTCGCGATAGACTTAGATTTTTTCCCGGCTGCACCCTTAGGCGACTTCTGCACGGATAGTCTTCGCGATAGACTTAGATTTTTTCTGCACTTGTTGTGCTAATCCGGCTGCACCCGTAGGCGACTTCGGCGCGGATAGTCTTCGCGATAGACTTAGATTTTTTCCCGGCTGCACCCTTAGGCGACTTCTGCACGGATAGTCTTCGCGATAGACTTAGATTTTTTCTGCACTTGTTGTGCTAATCCGGCTGCACCCGTAGGCGACTTCGGCGCGGATAGTCTTCGCGATAGACTTAGATTTTTTCCCGGCTGCACCCTTAGGCGACTTCTGCACGGATAGTCTTCGCGATAGACTTAGATTTTTTCCCGGCTGCACCCTTAGGCGACTTCTGCACGGATAGTCTTCGCGATAGACTTAGATTTTTTCTGCACTTGTTGTGCTAATCCGGCTGCACCCGTAGGCGACTTCGGCGCGGATAGTCTTCGCGATAGACTTAGATTTTTTCCCGGCTGCACCCTTAGGCGACTTCTGCACGGATAGTCTTCGCGATAGACTTAGATTTTTTCCCGGCTGCACCCTTAGGCGACTTCTGCACGGATAGTCTTCGCGATAGACTTAGATTTTTTCTGCACTTGTTGTGCTAATCCGGCTACACCCGTAGGCGACTTCGGCGCGGATAGTCTTCGCGATAGACTTAGATTTTTTCCCGGCTGCACCCTTAGGCGACTTCTGCACGGATAGTCTTCGCGATAGACTTAGATTTTTTCCCGGCTGCACCCTTAGGCGACTTCTGCACGGATAACCTTGGGCCTGCATTTTTACAGTCAGTTAATCTATTCAGCATTTTTGTTTCAGATGATATCAAAGAGTGAGAAACATGTGTGATCAACTTACAGTGCTTGACAGAAGCTGATAGGATTTTCTAAGTCGGTAGCTGCATCTTTGTATCAGTCTTCCAATTTTGAGAAATTACCATGATACTAACATGTTCAACTCTCTCTAGCTAAAAGTAGCATACAGATAAAAACAGAATTGATGCAGCCTCAGTAGTCTCCTTTCAGTTTTTTTTGGGGTCTGTGCACCCACATAAACAAGATAATCTTGCAAAGAAAACAGGCTGGCTGCTACAACCACCTACTACTTGCTAACAACAATTCAGTTTCATCTACAACCGCCTTTGTATATCTCATCGTTGCTAAACAATTCATATCGGCTAGCTTCTGCGTGATCAATCATTTGTTCTCCTTCATTCAGCTCCATGTTAACTTCCATATGGCACTCCAAATGCTCCACATGGGAGTAGTTTGACTTTGACCAAAATTCTGTGTTCTCAAGCATTTCTGCTGATCTCACAAAGCGACAACATTAGCAATAAATCAACGGTTATAGGGAAGAAAATTTGTGCATCCTGCAAAATCATATGCTAAAATGGCCACATCACTATACCTTCATGGCTTTGGAATAAATCTTCAGAACAATCAATGTTGGCAGGCATCTCGAAACAACCTTGATTGACCTGTATTCAGCAACATAAGAAATACAACAGTCTAAGGTTATACAAGACTCGAAACACAAAAGAAAATATTATATATGATATTTTTCTCACAAAGTCACAGCATTTAGAACCTGTTTTCTTTGCTCCCAAGCAGCTTTGACAGGCACTGTGGGCGTCTCCAGGCATCCGATTTTGGGCACCTGGGGATGACATCCTTGCCTGGCAACGAAGCTGCCTAGGAAGCTCTGAACCAAACGGTCCGTTACTGCATGAGTGCTCAGTGGTGGGCTGGAGGTATACCCTGTATACTGAGTGCTGGCTGATAATAACCCCCCAACCCCAAGAATGACCAATTTTATCAAACAAACAAAGAAATATGTAATGCAAGATATGCAAGAAAAACTGAAAAAAATGACAACTCTTAAATTTCTTTATGTTCCATTCCTAGTACAAAAAATAAGGTCATTGGTTCAACAATACAAATATCACCATCTCAAGTTGAATGAGCCATCCAAAGACCAATGCATCGTTGAAAGTACAGAAATCTGAACTGCCTTCATATTTGCAACATATAACTAAAATATATGTTGGCAAATGTTCCTAACGATACTACGAACCTAAAAGGCAATAAAATTAATTAGGATAATAAGTTGAGTATCATTACAAATAAAATCATATCTATCTGATGTGCCTAATAATTTCTTGTATTTCTTCTGGAATGTTGTCTTTGGATTCATTGTCCTTGTACTTCAATAATTCTACTAAGAATTTGGTCCTCAGGTCATTCCCATTCTGCACATTCATTATTACATATCATAGAACATGATTAATAATCAATTATAGAAGAACAATATTGACAAAGTATTAGAACAAATAGGGTACTCACAGTGCAAATGCAGGGTAACCTTATACCATTCCAATCGTGCATAAAGTTGATAACAAGAAAGCCAGATAAATCCCTACAAATTAAAATAATACGTTGTTACATATATGTAGACAAAATTAATAAGTTGTTCGGGTTAAAAAAAATACCAGTTTAATGTTCTTGGAACCCATGTTGGTACTATACGACGCCACATATAAATATCGTCTTTCCATGTAGGATTGGCCAATTCCATGGCAGCATTCATATTATTGGCAATATACTGTATATTATGTATATAATGCATGCTAGGATGATCACCCTTAAACCATGATGGTATAGGCATGGAGTCCATTATATAGATGCTTCTCGTGTCCATGTTAAGTACATATAAGGTGAAGTGACCCATGAAAGAAAAGGGCAATAGAATCTGCAAGTTAAAAAATAGTTCAAGTAAGAGAAAAAACAAGATTACAAAAATGATGAAGAGTATAGCTTACTTGTTTGCAATCTGAAACATCGTACTCCATGTCAGGCCAACATTCTAATAATTTTGCCAACATGTTGATATCTGGCTTTGCACGAAGGCGAGGGTCTCGACCAAATTTAGTTATGGACTACTTTTTGTTAGTAAAATAATTATATAATGAACACACTTATATGAATAAAGACTAATTAATTGAACTTACACAGAACTGTAGATCCATGTAGTGGTATTTGTCTTCCAACAAGAACAAGGCATCATTGCATGCGATCATCCGAACAGCCATGTTAAAACAATCTGTATCCATCGGCTTATTTACATCCAATATATCTTTAAGTTTTTGAAGACTTAAAGAAATTGGATAAGGTTTAGTGCTCTGAATCCAATGTTTCCTATTCAATGAACAATTGTTTTTATATTTAAAGCAAGAACATATGTGTTGAATATTTACCATGCATATACTATATTAAATGAGAATTAACTTACTTTAAATATTTGGCGTTGTCTATCCCCATGATATATGTGCATAATACAAACATCAGTTCTTGCTTGTTTGTTGATGTTACTTTAGCAGGCAGAACATATGGAGATATATATGGTTCAATCTGATGTGATGTATTTGACGATTTAGATAACTCACATGGAGTATCGATTATTTGAACATCACTTGAACTCTCTCCATCTTCATCCACATTGTGGTCAAGATTTTGATGTCCTTTCTTTGTGTTTAATCTCGAGTCCCATAATATTGCAGGTAACTTAAACCTAAACATTGTTATATCATCCTGCAAGTATATAAATTAGAACAAAAGAAACATTGTTCCTATAAATAAATATACGTCCTCTACCTGAGTTACATTATCAGATAGGGAGGATCCTGTCCAGTATTCCATATAGTTTATCATCCATAGCCCGCAAGATACCCTAATATGAAATTTAACGGATCAGGTGAGTTTCTATGTATATATGAAAATAAATATAACCAATTTTGTAGAGTTGTGGTCACATGAATTTTACCCATCCGTTTGCATTTGTGTTGTGATCTTCTCTATAACTGGCCATGATGCAACATCAAGGTTCGACCACTTGCCTTGGTAAAGCTCTTTATGTTCTGCTGCAAGTTTAATCTGTCTTTCTATACCTTTTAACTATGTGTATATATAAAACATATCAAGATTTATAGATAACAAATAATGTAATGATGAAATAATCATAATATAAAAGAAATGATTACTCACTGTAGTATAAAGGTCTCGGCGATCCGTTATTTGTTG
Source organism: Zea luxurians (assembly GCA_029449295.1). Taxonomy (NCBI): domain Eukaryota; kingdom Viridiplantae; phylum Streptophyta; class Magnoliopsida; order Poales; family Poaceae; genus Zea; species Zea luxurians. The sequence continues at coordinate 120,844,063 of JAOPSE010000010.1, forward strand.
TCCCATAGAATCGAGTACATGTACCTCATTTTTTTTTGCATTCAGAACTGCCAGGTACCAGTGAAAATTTTCTATATTTATTGGAATGAACACCTTCATAGAACATACATTAACATTAATTTGTAAATATTGTGCACCAATATATTACATATTACATATATTAAAAATGAGATGAGTTTTAGGTCAACCATGTCAGACTGTAAATAGTCGTCCACCCTTTTTTCAATTGTGTCTTCCTTACAATTTAAGAGCATTTTAGGGTCGCCATCACGCTTAAGCAGACTGGAAATGAATGTGTTCTCCAAGAAGACCTTTCCACCTTCTCTATGAAGTAAATGCTCTTCATCCCTAATACAGTGTATATATGCACTGAGGGCCTGTACACCAAAAGAATACAATTAACAGATCAAATATACATGCTAGCTTTAAATATGTATACCATACTGTATAATATGATAATTATAAATATATATACTTTATATTATTGTATATAATATGGACATACAGATGTACTTACTTCGCCAGACACTTGGATGTCACCATGAAAAAGACATTCCATATCATTTCTATTTAACCATGCGCTGTCGATGTCCACCACAACTTGTTTCCCCGGTAATGTTTTAATGTATTCAATAAGCTGAACATCTTCTGGGGTGCACTTATAATCTATACAATGAAAAATATTATACGTAATAAGCAAATGATATATGCGAAAACCAATAAGATGCAATAAGACAAGAACAAAAAATTACCTTCAGAGACAACTCGAGCTACATTCAATTTCTTTGGTTTCTTATGTTGTGATATTCTAATAAGTGTGTCCAAAGCATCTTGTTTGTTCTGCTCAGAACTTATTTGACTTGATTCATTTGGAACATCCAAAGATGTCAGGTGTATCACATCTGTATGAGGAGTGAATGAAACATAAGTCTCTTGACAAAAGCATTTTTAGGAGTACTCATAAGACAATATTTACATTTAGGAGTGTAGATAAGAGAGCCTACCCGGTTGTGTCCCAAGATCGGCTTCAGTTGACACTTTTACATGATTGAAAATACAGTCAATGCCTACTCCCACAACATCGTGTGATTGTTTTGCAGCATTACCAACACTGACCTTACTATCCTCGCTCTCTATATCTATGGCGCACAAGAGAAAAATTAAGTGTCAAAAAAATATTTAATATGCAGACCTTAGTTTTTTTGTAATTGATAATAGCACTTACCCAATTCATGTTCATTAGTGTCATTAGTTGACAATTGTGCTGAACAACCACTTCTAGCCACAACCTCATACGATGGTTCAACAGTATTGCCAACATCGGTATTTCCTTCCTCCACCACTATATCCATTGTAATTTGGTCTGTACCCATCAGATTGAAAGTGTCAAACATAATTTTATTGACAAAAGTATTTTAAGTATATAAAGTACATCGTCAAATAGCACGAAACTAAATAAAACACGAACTTTAGCTTAAGTTCTTCATTCATATAGATGTGACAAGTGAACTTGTATAAACTTACGGAGGAAAGGGACACAGGCCTGCCACCATCCTATTTTGATTAAGTATACCCGATGCCATTGATCTTATAGGATGTATATCATGGCATTATTGCAAAGATACAACATTGCTCCTTATAAAAATGCTAAAATAATATGAACAATATATTGTTGTATTATTATGACTGAATTTAGAGGTATCAGAATTTAGCAACAAACAAAGTCACTATCAATTTAAAGGTCTCAGAATTTAGCAGCAAACATGTAACTTGGAGTTTAGAAAAAAAAGATAGCAGCAAACATGTAACTTGGAGTTTAGAAAAAAGAGATAGCAGCAAACAAAGATCTTGTTTGCTTGCGCTAAATGGTAGATCCAAAAAAGATGTTGCTCATCAATATTATTGCATTGAAACAAACAAAATAACAATAGGGAAAATAGGTTTATACTTTGTTTGATTTGTGGTACCACATAGATAACGATTCCATGTGTTTACTCATAGCACCGCACGGGCATAAACCTATGAATACATAATTATCGTGATATTATAGGTCCCCGTTGCAACGCACACACAATAATGGTGTGAAATAGGACATACAAAGATAAATTAACCCTTCGGTCGTAATTGTGATTCTGCCCCTCCTTTGAAAAAGCAGGGATAAATCACAATTACGACTGAAGGGTAAGTTTGTCTTTGTATGTCCTATTTCACACCGTTACTGTCATCTAACTGAAGCAGGGACGGGCTTGTTTTGTTTGTTTTCAAAAAAAGAGGCCCGAAATCACAAAGTCGAATTTTGAGGGGCAAAATTACAGTTGCACTTCCATCTAGGGACAGAAAAACAATTGCCTATATTTGCTGATATGAGCCTCTGAGGTTCCTTTAGTCAAACAAATAACTAAAAACCATGTGAAAAATGTCTATAGCAGCCCACATGCAACAGCATCCCATGCTTCACGTGCATTTGGCCATTTCCTAATCACGCAACCCCATTCTCTCTCAGCCTTTTCTGGCATGCATGTGCTAAGCTCATGTGTCCAAACCCTTATGTAGTCTGGGCTGTTGTCACTATATTCACCCATTGGCATGTTAATAAACATTTGTGCATCATCTAATTATGGCATATGCATCCTCAGGACAAGTTGCGGTGCTGCCAATAACATAATTAGTAAGTTTTACCTTTTTTTCTTCCTCTTACTTCAGAGATCTTCTAAAGATAGGAACTGGAGCAGCAAACCATGTAGACAGAAGAAAAGCTAAAGGACTACATGTTGAAGTAGTAATAGTTACTGCAGTACTGCACACACTGCATCTGATTTGACTTGTTGTATGGTAAATTGCCCGTCCACGCAGGTTTGAACCACAAAGGTTTTAGCCATACATTTCATTTCCTGAATAGCTGTTTCTTCTAGATCCTAGCGCATGGCTGGGTACCAAATTCAGGCTGAAGGCGGCACATTCCCCATGCCAAGACAATCTTTATTATGCCATGACAATGGAAATGATTTGTTCATTTGACTTATAACTTGCTTACTGACAATATTATGAACACTTTTGCTTCACAGGAAGCATAGCTGATGAACTCATGGAAGAAATAAAGAAGGAAGTTGAAGAATAATGCTGCTCCAAGTTAGTTGTGCTTTGCTGTTTATTTATATAATAGGCTGTTTTCTTGAACTGAAATTGCATGTACTATTACTGAGTTCTCTTTACTCTGGTTGGCAGAGTATTCATATATGGTTCCAACTTTGTAAAAATGGGGCATGCTTGTTTTATGTTATACAAGAGAAACCTGAGAATATGGTATTATTTGTTTGTATATTTTGTTCTGACATATATGTGACTGGACGACCGGTGCAGCACTCCTCAATCTGCTCTGAAGATTATAGAAACTGAACAACAAAAAATGAAAATATAACAATTGTATGCCCTTCTCTTAACCTTTAGCATCACTGCATAACTACTCTAGCAGTTAAAGCTTCTTAGACTGTCTCCAGTAGAGCTTGTAAATTAGGGGACACGGTATTATAGATGACAATGTTTAATACTGTTTACGGAGAGAAGTTTGAAATAGGTGATAAGATAGAGGATATAATAGGAGATCTATTGGAGATAGCCTATGAAGCTGTTTACATCTGGGAAGGCCTTTTTTTTACCTGTGGCTTTGTGAGGAGCAGCTTTAGTCATGTTGTGTTTCCAAGTGCTAAGCCATATCTGTTGACTGTTGTTTCTATACTCAAGTCTGCTCTATCTCACTTGAAAGAAGACCATGCAGGAGATTTTCTTAGTTGCCATGGCCAGAGAGTATGTGCCTTCTACATATATTTTTTTAGTTTTTTTACTACTACCACTCCCTGTCCCAAATTATAGGCTGCTTTGGTTTTCTAGTTATATATAGCTTTGTTGTGAACTCTGTCACTTTCATTCAAACTGTGAATCCCAGTTCTGTGCATTTTGGGCTGCTCGAGACCTGTATTATAGAGTTGCAGCTTCCTAGGCCGTGGAAGCTCGCTGGCCACCGGTTTCCTGCCCGTGGTGGATGGTGGCAAGGTAGATAGCAGGGAGATGAGATAACAGAGATTTTTTTTGGGAAAACGCAGGAGAACTGCGCCTCAATATATTAAGAAGAAGAGATAAATCCAGATCAAAGAGATCTGGACAGATTACAAGGCCTCCTCAGGGAGGCCAGAAACACAGGAAACTGAAAAAATCCATCAAACTAAACAACTCCCTAGTCTCCATGAGATAACAGAGAAAGGAGGTGAAAATGGGATTGGCTGTAATTGCTTGTTCAAACCAAATACCCCTCCTTTTGCCTAATTAGCCCCTGTTACGAGCGCCTATAAATGTTCCCAACCGTAACAATATCTCAAGGTTACACCTGGAAACTGGGGAGAAAAGGAAGATGTAATTCAGTCTGAGTTTTATAATATGTTATTTAGGTGATCATTAAGATAGATGGAAATCACAACTTGCTTGTCAGATCATTTCAAATTCAAATGTGCAGTTTCAAATTCGAATGTGTCTATTCAATAACATCTATTCAATGCTCATCTGCTTTCTTTGTTGTATCAACCAAATGACCACTAAACAATAGGAAGCTAAAAAGGAGCCAAAATAGAGAAATAAAAGGCAAAAATACATCTTCACCTAAAAACCAAAATAATTAAGTGCATTACAAGTTGTTAATTGCCATTCATTCCTCAATGTCAGTTACGGCGTAAGGACCTCCTTATAAACGATATTCTTTGTGTATGTTGCGCCATTTATCGCTGAGTTCCTTTCAACCCCCTTCTTCTTCTTCTTCTCATCGTGGACTGGAATGGCAAGTATCTTCACTTTCGATCGAGCGGTGGCCCTTGATAGAGCAACATAAAGTTGACCATGAGAGAACACTGGTTCCGGCAAGTACACACCAACATTAGGAATCGTCTGGCCCTGGGCCTTGTTAACTGTCATGGCAAAACTTAGTCTTATCGGAAACTGCTTCCTTTTAAACTGGAAAGGGAACATCTCATCATCAGAGGGGCACAGGGGTATACGAGGCAAGAAAATTCGCATTCCAGCATGTTGACCAAGGACAATTTCAGCATCAATACTGTTTTTTTGGAAACCACGAACCACCAACCTCGTGCCATTGCAAAGTCCATTAGCAGGGTCTATATTCCTAAGCAACATGATTGGGCATCCAACTTTGAGCTTCAGAACATGCGGGGGTAGTCCATTAGGAGTCAGCGTGTTTAGAAACTCTGATGGGTAATAGTTATTAGGATCATCCACCGCGGTGTCAAAACTATGGTACATCATCTGCTCCCCTTGGAAACGATCAATCATCCTCATATTTATCATATCCACCCAGTCATTCCGTGTAGACAATATTGCTTTTGAAGTGATGTAGCTTGTGTTAGACATGTTTTCATTTAGATTGGGGTAAATGTCATCTATCAGTCTATCAAGGTCGCGGTCATTACCAGTATATGGCACACATACCTCATCTGGAAGACGAACATCACCATCGTTGTTCGCTTCCTCAGTTCCACCACCGACGCGCAACAAATATTCTGCAAACCATGGGTCGCTCTGTGCCCTCATGTTTTGAAACAGCTTTAGGTGGCACATGGATTCCCAGAGGTAAGAACTCCGTAGAGAGGCAGCAACTATCTGAGCCCTTGACCCCTTGCGTACAACAGGAAGTACTTGTCTGAAATCACCCCCGAACACAACAGTCTTCCCACCAAAGGGCAACCTAGACTGTCCCATTATATCACGCATGCTATTGTCTAGCGCCTCAATTGCTTGTCTCTTAGTCATTGATGCCTCGTCCCAGATAATGAGCGATGCTTTTTGTAGCAACTTTGCTGTCCCGCTTTGTTTCGTGAAGCTACATACAGCACCATCATCAATAGTAAGTGGTATCTTGAAGCGCGAATGGGCAGTCCTCCCCCCAGGCAATATAGAAGCCGCAACACCAGATGTAGCTGTTGCAACTGCAATCTTGTCCTGACTGTGTAGTGCTGCAAGCAATGCCTTATACAGATAGGTCTTTCCAGTCCCACCAGGCCCATCCACAAAGAACACTCCACCGTTATTGGTGTCAACGACAGATAGGATCTTATCATAAGCAGACCTCTGCTCCTCGTTTAGGGTTTCTTTCAGAGCAACGTCTTCTGTCGTCGGCACTATACTTTCCTCCTCATAAATCTCTCTATCAGTACCATGTAAATCGTCATATCTATCAATGATAGCAGGGAGAGGGAATGTCTTTATGTCTTTACCCATTGACTGCAAAATGTTTCTAATGTCAATCAAGACCATCTGCTGCACATGGATTTTGCTTTGAGTACTACGGTGATAGTCCTCTGACATTGAGTCAAGGTGTCTCTGCCATAATTCTGCCACATCGTTCGGCTCGCAGTATACCAGTATTGTTGCAAACAACCTTCGTAGTGCTGAAGGCATTTGGTAAATAGCGGCTTCGTTGAGACACTCATCTATTGTGTCGTCTGCTTCAAGCAGTCCCCTCCTTTGTGCTGCCTCACGAAAAGTTGGTAGTGTGTCACCATCTACTGTCCTTAGATCCGCATAGGAGGTAGCACCCGTCACATGGTTTAAGAGAAGTCGAAGATAAAAGCGCTCCCCCTCAGCTGGATGAGCAGAGACTATTCTACCAACCTGTCCACCCGTGTTTCGTTTCCTCCTTTGCCACACCTTGCCCTGCTGCAAAGTGTACCACTCAGGAAATCACGGTAAAGGATGCCCCGAGCCTCTTCGTGTAGCCTATTTGCCTCAAAATATGCCGTAAGCATTGACCTATCGGCACCTGGACGTTGGACAACATGATTTACTTTAGCACGCTCGTGAAATGACACCATATGCATGTTTTCAAGATGGAGCTGCAGTTGCATCACTGGTGGAGAGTTTTGACTTAGATCAAAGCTGAATATCCTCCAAAGGGCTTCTGGAGGGGTCACCCACCTAGCATCTCTATACTGCTTGATCTCATCAACGTCACCATCAGCCTTGTTTGCGTCTGTCACAGCCACAGACGCACGATCGTGGCCTTTGTATATGTATTTGAACAAGTATTTGACAGCCTTGATGCTCCCGCACGCCTCAACATTGATGTGACAGTTGAAGAGCCGGAGGAGGTAAGGGTTGTAAGGGACGACCCATCTGTTGTCCAATTCACAACCTCGAACCGTTTCCTTACGCCCATCATCACGACGCCTATAAATAGGATATGAATCCTTTCCTTGAGACGTTGCATTGCTAAAAGCTCTAGGATAATGGTTTTTGCATGAAGCACGACCCTTAGTGCATGGGCATTTAGGATTTAGCAACCCGCACGGTCCATGCATCATATGCTTGATAACCATCTTGTATAGTTCAGGGTACTTCTTCTTGTCAGGGATCTCAGCGGAGATAAGGTGATCATACTGATCAGGACAAGTTAGCTTGTACTTTCTCTGCATGATGAGTAGGAAATGGACATGAGGCAAACCTCGCTTCTGGAACTCCACGACATAGACATAAGCTCGGATTTTTCCAAGAATATGATGCTTAGTTAATCGCTTCTTCAGTTCCTCTAGTTTTGCACGGAATATGCGAACAACAAGGTCCGGACGATCCTGTGGTGACTGCATAGGGAGAAGCTCTCTGGTTATTTCATCCCAATTGGGGTTGCACGTCATAGTGAGGAATATGTCTGGCTTCCCAAACTTCCGCACAAGGGCCATAGCATCCATATACCGACGTCTCATGTCACGAGGACCACCGATAAATGATGTAGACAGCACGGTTCGCTTTCCAATTTTGTCTGCTCTGTTCTCGCCTTCATGCAAGCTATCTACCAAACCCTTGTATAGATCCGCCCTTAATCTGTCTTGGTTTTTACGTATGAAATCCAAACGAGAGCTCTCAATCTTGATGTAGGTGTCAACCGCGAACTGTTGGAAAAGCCGCTTCCCATGAAGTATTGGATTGAATATACTTGGACGAATTTGGAATCTGTAGCAGTAATAGTCACGTACAGACACGCATAGATGGCTAGGTCGTTCTGCAACAGCAAGGTTTATTAATTAGTGTTGCAAAAAACATATTTAACAAAGGATTATATAAGAATCACAAAGAAAGAACTAACCTGTATCATCATTGTTTGCATCACTTCTCCTATGTTGATCGCGGTACGCGTCTACTTCGTCCATGGAAACATTGGACTTAGGAATATTGGCATGCCATCCAAGTTCACCTTTAGGGAAGAACAATGGATATGATAGTGCATCATAGCATCCATGATATGAACGGATGCCGTGGCTTGATCTATCCTTCCCATGTAGCATAACACTATTACTGAATTGACCTCGACGTTCACTCCCCTCAATCCAAATTGCAGCTACCTCCGAAGTAATGGGTGAATTATATAACTTCTGGTTCAGCGTTTGGTCAAGGTTCAAGGCGATGTGGTAGTCTTCAATGTTATCAACGTGCCCCATACTCCTAAGGTGCTCAGAGTATGGATTTCCCTTAAGTATTTCAACCAATTGTTTAATAACTGCCTTATCTTTCTCAAATTGTTGTTGACGACATTTACGATATCTATGCTCGAGGCTGGGATCATCATCATAGAAGTAGAGTTCAAGGTGTTTATGTTCTGCCCCAACTTCCCTACCGAACGACCTTACGTTGTGGTACATCATGCCATGTGCACGAAACGTATAGATACCACAATCCATGTTTGTAGTCATACTGTCAAGGCAACAGTACAGAGAAGTGAACGAGAAATGGCCGTTAAAAAATCGAATGTTATCACGAAAGTGCCTCGCATCAGCATCTGCAGACTCCCACAACCTCCTAAGCTGGAGCGGTGTCTCGAATGCGGCTAAATTAATCTGTCCATTACGACAACAAAATCCAGGTGGTTCATACTGAAACTTCTTCGCTTTGCAGTAATCGCAGTCAGCAACAGTGCTCAGCAAATGTGTTTCTTCAGGTATGTTACTATACACCTTGTCGTACAAGTCAGGTACGTCAGGGTTGACAGTAAAGGCATCTTGGGTTTCATCAATCTCAATATCCTCACCAGATTCACCATCTAAATTTGTTTTGAAAGAACAAGGGATAAGACATACAACTTTAGAAACTTTTAAATCATATATCCTATATTAAAAACATTACGTAAGTACCTTGCCCAGCGAATAGGTATCCTTCTTCGTCATCATCATCTTCTTTAAAAAGTACAGTCTCATCAGCATCCTCTGTAAAGAGCACACCTTAATCATATTAACCACTAAGAATAATTAGGGAACTAATGATGGAATGAGCTTGTAATTACCATTGGTGGTAATAGTCGAAGATGTCAAGTGCTGCTTCCCAACGTCTACTCCTTCGGTCATTTTGTCACTATTTGTGGCAGGGACTGTACACGGATGTCTTTGTCGTCTAGGAGACTTTGTCAGTATCTTTGTCTCAACATCCTCAGTCACCGATGGAGTAGGAACAAATGGAGTTGGGATCAATTCAGGAATAGCCATGAGCTCGGAGCTAAATAGAGACCCAGTAGGTGCTTGAGCATCTGTTGAACTCCACACAAGCTCCGGGGTAAAAGTAGGGTTCTCAATGGCGATTGAGTCCTGACTTAGCATAACTTGTTGTCTTATTCTATAGTTTTCCCTTGCTCTCTTTTGACATGGTTTCATATTACGCAACGTCCTTTGTTCCTTAGTTTGAGTTGCACATCGAGCTCTTTCTCGGATTCTCTTACGTTCCTTTGGATCTAACACTTTTGAATACTCATGGTGTACAACATTTTCTTTGTTGCGTGACGCACGACGTTTCTTCAATTCATTTTTTGTTTCATCACTCATCGCCGCGTATCGTGCTCTTTCCTTTTCCCGTTTACATTGCCTTGCATCCGCACATCCTACTAAACCATTATAGGTTTTATTTTTTACAACCTTATTGAAATGTCAAATAAGGCATCTTATATTATTAGTAGACATACCTTCAACAGTGATGTTGGACAGTTCTTTTAATGGAGAACGAACATCATTAGTTTGGAGCGGATCCATTTACGTATTTCAGGCAGCCACAAAACCTATATGAGAGGATGAATCACCTTATCATACTTCACCAAAGGATAAGATACGCTCAATTTCTAATCTAATCAGATAACATTGATTCTTAGAGATAGGGAAAGTACTAACGAGCAAATTGGTACGTTCAGTTAAATGGTAGACAATCAATGAGAATCAAAGTCAACATATAAGACTAACTCCAACACGGACCTCTAAAGGGTCCTATACCCTAAATTTAGAGGATGAGGTCATCCTCTACTCCCTCCGGCAGCGTCCTTTAAATGGTCTACTAAATTTACAGGACAAAAATATATTGTCAAAGCTGAATTATGGATATGGATTATGGGAGTACTGACTAATATATTGTCAAAGCTGAAGTCAAGTAAAACAGGGTTGAGGAGGGGCCAAGGCAGCAACCAAGAGTGTGAAGAGGAAAATGCCTTTCGTACTACTATCTAGAACTGGTTTATGGGGATGACAGACTGACTGAACAACAGAGCAAGAAGAAAGAAAAATAAAACGAAGAGGAAAACAATAAAACAATATATTTATCCAGTAAGATTATGTTCTATGCCTACCAAGAATGTTATCTTACTCTGAATCTTCTTGCCAGTCCTTTTGTGATTATGTTCAATTGATGCTGCTAAGAATATTAGTGCAGTGGAGTGTGGTGTATACTTGAATCTCTTAATTGATGATTGCAGGAAGTTGTTTTCCATTTAAATGCTCGGATAGGTTGAGCAATCCCATATGTAGTAGATGTCCATAAATTCAACATGTAAAAGCCAGAATGCATATGTTATTATCAAACCAAGTCCATCCTCAGTTGTGTGTTAATAACCATGCTACAGCCTATAACTCTTGTAATGAGAGATTTTTCATATTTTTAACTGGTTTGTGTATTGTTTACTGTCGTGTAAGTGTTATCTTGCTTCTGCCTCCCCCCTCGAAGAGGTGCCGGCGAGTTTCGTAAAAAAAGGGAAGAGGTGATATTTGCTGGTTTAGTTTTTGGAAAGGTTTCATTTTTTTCCAAGAGTGTCGTATGATCTGAGTGCCTTCAGTTAAAGAAGGAAACACCCGTCTCAAGTGTTACTACTGTTGCAAGGTTCAAGTTTTTGTTCCAAAACTGCTGCATCGTCTGGAGTGTTTTGAGATGAAGAATGAAGTGATCCTCTTCGGTGAGCAATTTTTTTGTTCTTTCAATTTGCAAAAATGCTATCATCATTATGTCGTTCCTACCGCATTTTCCACATATCTTTCGTAAGCGGATATTGTTTTCAATAGTTTTGTGATTACCAGGCCAAGGATTACAGTGGACTAAATGCAAATGACATAGGCTTGTATAGATCAAGAACCATGCTAACAGTGATGAAGAAAGATGAATGAAGAATAATGATGGTGAACTTATTTATTAGCTCATAGAAAGGTCACATAGTTTTTATACAAAGTGATCACCATTGAGACCGAACACACGACTAATACAAAATAGAGAACAAATCATTACTACTAAGTTTCATCTAAATCATAACTAACAAAGTATCTACTATAACAAGCTAGAATACGTCTCAATCAGATATCACAGTTGTGAGATGTGCCCGTCTGTTCTCAAGAAATTTGTCGACGATACGACGCCTTGGATTTTGAATCAACGAACGTCGAATAGCTGCAATTTAGAACATAATTTGTAAGAAGATGATTATTTTAAATTATTAACATTTTAATTTTAGCTATAGTTTATAAATCTATTATAAGAACCACTCACTCTTCAAGTGGTATGTAGTGTGATGATCTGGGTTGAAATGAACGGTGCTGTAATCCGAGGTTTCCAAGCATCCTATTGTTAGGATAATAAATAAGCATAAGAATTGAGTTCAAGTTGAAAGAATTTAGGTACAAGAGAAATTACTGTGTTTATTGTTACGACGCAACATAGTTCCAATAATGATGTTATTGTCAACTCTAGCTAACGACCATCGTAGAGCATTTCTTTGCAAGAGGTCAGTCCATACCCCCACGACGATTAGATCCCACCTATAAAAACATTAATGTTGTCTGAATAAGACCTAACAATTACTTAATACTTTCAAAAAATAATGTAGCTATAAATTAGTGTCACCTGGAATCCATTAGTACAGCCTCTCTATACGGCCTTCCACCGATATGCTTTAATGGCTCTAAATGAAGAACTATGCCAATAATGTCTGAGCAATTCACATGTGATTAGTTATCTTTGAATAACTTATACATCAGCCATTAGTACTATATATATATAAACCATATGGAAGGAATGATCATTACCTACGAACGACTTATGCGGTGTTGATACACCTTATGGAATGGCATAAGATACTTTGGAAATGGAGGAAATTGGATTGGCTTAATGAATGGCTCCACAATAGTATGTGTTATCAGTCCGATCTCTAGCCCATGTCCAATATTCCGAAATTGAATCCCCTCCCTATTTAGACAGAATCCCACTCTATACAATGTATATGTGCATCCTTGTGTGAGTAAGGCATCGAAACGTGGAACATTATTGCGACTTGAAATTGCTTCCATTTTGGATCCCTAGATATATGGGAATACAGGTCGTATGAGTCAAAGAATTTATTATAACATGACTATATGGACTCTATTTTAAAGCTTGAAGTAACTCACTGTGATATCCTGTAGGATGAAGTGTTGACTATCATGACGCCTAGGAAACTTAACAACTACCCTCGCAAAGATACTCTTTACGTGTGGTAAGTTATTGAAATCTTGAATATCATCAAATAACACGAAACTATATAAAACACAAACTGTAGCTTAAGTTTGTAATTCATATATAAATGTGACAAGTGAACTATATACTTACGGAGGAAAGGGACGAATGTCTGGAACTGTCCTATTTTGGTTTATTCTACCGGATCCTGCCATTGATCTTGTAGGACCAATCATGACATTATTGCAAAGAAAACATCATTAAAAGGATTAAATGACAAAGTCCATCTGTCAAACAAATAGATTTCTTTTACATCATAATGAAATTACAAGAAACTATTTTGTAGAAAGTGTAGACTCTATCTACGTCTTTGTTCTTTAAGAAACCTAGCATCAAATTGAAGATTTTTCATATAACAATATTTAAAGTTAAATCATAAAATGTAACATAATATGTCTCATATGTTTATCTACATCTTGTGACAGTTGCTGGTGAATAATAGGACAGCAAGCGCCAGTGAAATAGTAAGTACACATTTGCGTCCACCGACAGTAATGAAATGGCATGTAGTCAAAGCTCACGCACCAATAATTTTTTAGGTTGCTTCAGCACTTCATGACAATTGCAAAGCTGTTCTTGTTGGCGAAAGGACTTTTGGCAAGGTTTGAACAAACACCTGACCGGACTTCACTACCCAAAAGAGGATATTGTGACGTTTTCTTTCCCTATGATCAACAGGATTATATGATGCCCTTTTTGTGTCTGGTAACTCATGTCTAGGGTGATGCAGGGCTTAATCCAATCTGTATTGATAAAAATAAATATCAATACATTCACTTTCTACAATCAGTTTTCTACTTTTATTTTTGTATGGCTGGAAAGCAACTGAAGATTTTTCAATTTATATTCCACAGTATCATTTACTGAACGTCATACTGACGTGTTCGTTATTTCCAGAACAAGGCCATCTCAGATAAAAGTAGATGTAGCTTTCATAGGACTTAGTTCCAGCAAAGCAAAGGTTGGCAGTGCACCAAACAATAGCGTTTATACTTCATTCTTATGGATTGGAGAAGCCTATGCAACATGTCAAGCCAGATGACATGCAGATGAGAAGGTTCTGCATCAATAGAAACCAGAGAAAAATCTGTATGTGTCTGTATGACATCTCAGATAAAGCCTGATGATCAGCATGATGAAAGGTGGGGAGTTCTATAGCTGGTTTAAGCTGGAGCTAGCTTCTGAAGTCCGGTCAGGTGTTTGTATGTGTTGCCCTTTTGTATTTCATTTCATGTTATTTGTTCCTTGAACTGTACTTGGTCGTACTTGTGAATAAATATTTTAGCATGGCTGTTCGACTTCTTATAATGTTTATTCGACATCAGTTCATGATATTAGTGTTACATGATATTTTATCATATGAATTTTGAATATCATAGTGATGTTTATCGTTCCGTATCTATATTTTATACTAATCTTTAACTCTCGTGGCAACGCACGAGCACACACCTAGTCTCACTTAAGGGTGTTTCACTTTGTATTGAACTGTAGACATAGAAAGAAGAATTAAGAGAAGCGAAGAAGAATGAAGTTGCGCAGGTGCAAGTGCACCGTACAGAAAGCATACTACCAGCTAATCCTTTCAACTATCATTTAGCATCAACCTCTATATACCGGAAGCATGCTTGTATATAAACTTCATACCCCAATAAATACCCCTAATACACACAAATTTGTCATGTCCATATATATTAGTTGGAATTTTAATTTAAATTTGTTCTCAATACAATTCATTCGCTTTTACAATTTGGTAATAGACATGACATAACAAAACATGTTCAAACTGTAATAGTAGAACAGGTCATTCAAATATTCAATATAATAAAAGAAATAGTATTAAGAACACAAAATGAAAGCATGAAAGCACTAACCAAAGTTTTGTTGGACAATACAGAGCTGCAAAGATGGGTACAGAAATTGAGGCGAACACAATTCCGAATTTCCCTGGATAGTCACAACGACCCATGATTATTATAGAAAACATAAGTATTCACATTCTGAGAAAAGAAACTGGTATTCTCTATCAGAATTTTCATAGCAACGCCAAACTAAGATGACAGAACTGCTATACAATGATGACAGAACTGCTACACAATGTTAAATGTTGATGAGAAAACACAATGGTAAGTAGGTAAAAACTATAGGAACATATTCAAAGATCCTTCTCAATTCGGATGCAGCGACACAACACACTACATGTTTTGAGAAAACTAATCATTGCTATTTGCTAGCTCGGTAATGAACAAAATATTTGAAATAAACACAAACTGACCAGGTGAGCAGAAAGGCAAGTCGAAGAGAACATCATATTAAGGTTACTGAATCAATGACAATCCCACTCGCTCCCATAATAATCTTAGATTAGGTTACATAATAAGATGTTTCATAGTTTTGCTCATCAATATTTAACATTCATCAAAGCTGATAATACTTGTTATTTTGCTAATGGACAAAGAAAACTACAGAAGCATTTTGTTTGTCCACCTAAATTTAGTAAACAGTACAAGGAAGATTGTGTGCCAAGCAAAGAACTACATATCCATAAATGGACCACCTAGATGTCTGGGATCAGCAATAAATTCAAAGGTAGACATAATTCATGGAAAGACAGTATACTGGAAGCAACACGAGGTTGTAAAAGACAGATGCTCCATACTTGTGGGCACAAGAAGAAAAAGGCAACACGGATGCTTGAGAGTCTGCACTGCTTGGGATTAACTCTGAGAAAAACAAAATGGTAATTAGAGAAGCAAAGATTAACTCTAAGAAAACACAATGGTAAGTAGGTAACAACTATAGGAACATATTCAAAGATCCTTCTCAATTCGGATGCAACGACACAACACACTACATGTTTTGAGAAACTAATCATTGCTATTTGCTAGCTCGGTAATGAACAAAATATTTGAAATAAACACAAACTGACCAGGAAAGCACGTAGTTTAAGTATGGCGTTGAAAGCAAATAAAACTGGATAACTTAAATTGTTCAATCATGATATATTGCATTGGTGCCTAGTTTTGAATGGTCAGCTTCTTACCAAACAAAGTCTGCTGATATGGAGTAGTGCAACAGTACAAGTAACCCTGACCGCGGTAAGCAGCCAAGTTACCACTAAGAAACAACGAAAATGATACTCCAAAGACCATGCATTAGATTTTAGGACAATTGGTTGCTGGATCCAAAGGCCATACACCAGATTTCCAGGAAAGCACGTAGTTTAAGTATGGCGTTGAAAGCAAATAAAACTGGAATGTGCTGAAGTTTACCTTTTTTTTAATTCATCGCTAAAAAGTAGTGCATCGATAGAATTTCGCATGTGCAGTTTGAATTAGACACCAATAATTGTGCACCAAAGCAAGTAGAGGCACACAGAGATGACGAAATGTGCTGAAGAAGAAAAAAGAAAGATAGCACTTGTTGAACTCTGTAATTTTCGTTACTTTGGTAATGAAATACGGTTTTGATCGGTCTTAAAAAAGAGTCTTTTTGCAATTGTGAGCTCATGAAACATTAACTCAGATTGCTGATTTATACCAGTAGACAGTTTGACAGGTCAAGCTATCAAGAGCAGTGATCACTTCCACAGTTTGAAAAGGTAAGACTTGACCGAGCCAACTAACTCTAGGAGTGAGTCGAATTAGTAAAAATGACTTAAAAATCAAGATATCCCCTTTCCTACATCTAGTAACCTAAACTAAAGCATGAAACACAATTTATGAAAGGGTCAAACATTATATATCACCACTCAGAAACAGGGGCACAGGACTAAGGAAATATAGTACGAGGATGCTAAACAAAGTAATAAGCATGGAAAAATAAGCAAGCAACAGCCTAGAGAACTATATGACCTGCAATAAGCGCAGAGTGGTTCTTTCATCGTGTGGTTTGTATATCGTACCACCAAATGCAGGAATGATGGAATTACCATACACAGCCTAGAGAATCGCTCTACCAGTCTTGATTCTAAATAAAAAAACTACCTTACTCCTCAAGCGGGAGAGACCGGTCGTGGAGCAACTCGCCGTCGATCTTCACTACTCCCCTTGTAGCCTGCGCAAGTCCCGGTTGTCGGCCGAGCAAGCCCCTCCTCGCCTCTGCTGAGCGCCCCCCTCGGTCCACTGCAGGCGCGCTCGGACACTGTAGAGGCCCGGCGCGGCGGCGTGGTACAGGAACCCGACTCTGGTGAAAACGCGTGCTCGGACGAGATAGAGTCCACACATGCTCCCGGTTTATCTTCATCGAGCTCTATAAGGTGTCTGAGGAAGTGGAGGTCGTGGGGAGGAAGCATGCAGTAGTGGACGACGTGGGGACTGTAGAGGGGGAGACGGTTGCACGAACTGTGCGGGGGTGGGGACAGTAGAGGCCGCACAAATGGGGATGGCGCAGGGCTGGAGGTTGCCGGCGGGATAGAAGATGGAGCGGCGGTGGTAGAGCGGCGGTGGTGAAGCAGCGGTGGTGGAGCGGCGGTTGCGCTGGACACTGGAGGCCGCGTCCGCAACGAAGGCGAACAAGAGGGCGGCGGCGCAAGGTGAGCATGCGGGCGGGGGCGCAGCCGCGCAGGGCTGGAGGCCGCGGGCGGGGGGCAGGGTTTCACGGCTGAGTCAGGTCCGCCGAGCTTTTTTTTTGTACGGCCATGGCCTTACGTGTGCTCTGCAGGTGGCTGACTTCACCAGCCGTACTGCGTCGGGGCACTTACGGCAGCCTTATCTGCCGAAGTCGAGAGACTTCGGACGCAACATGCTGACGCTGTCCGTGAGAAGTCTGCCTCCGACAGCAAGTGTCGTAAACTGGCGGACAAGGTGGCCGCCCTGGAGGAGGAAAAGGCTGACCTCCGGCGCCAGCTGGCGGGGGAGAGGAGGGAGACCAACGAGGCCATCGCCAAGGAGCAGGCCGCGCAGGCGGAGGCTAGGCTGGCACGGGCGGAAGCCAATCTTGCCAAGGATCTCGCCGAAGACCTGCGGGGGCGGCTCACCGCTCTGGAGAGCCGCGCGAAGGGGGCCGAAGCCGCGGTGCCGGATCGAGCGAAGGGTCTCCGTGTTGTCTCTGGTGCCGATGAAGCGAAGGGTTGTCCCTGCCTGCTTTGTCTGTCAGGGCAGGGGCTAAGCGGTGGAGACTTCGGGCGAAGGGTGGCGTTTCTGCCTTCGCTCCAACATTTGCCCTCCGAGGGACCAGTTCGACAAAGTCACCTGGTGCCGAAGACGTCGCTAGATGGCGGAGACGCTGCCCTCGCTCGAAGTGGTTCCGCGGGGGTTTTTGATGTGACGTTGATGGACATCGTACTGTTGGACTGCGGGTTTTCCGAAGCGTCGCGCCCCTTGTGGGATTGCGGGTTTCCCGAGGAGCCGCGCCCTGCCTATAAAGGGGGGCGGGGGACGGCGCTGTTTGCACTTTGCCTTCCGCGCTTCCGTGAAAACCCTAGCCGCCCGCCGTCTTTCTGCTCCTCTTCTTCTACTGCTCCCTTTGCTCGTCGGAGATCTGGCTCGAGTGAAGCAGACCGCCCGCCGCCGCCGCCGGTACGTAGCAATGCCATCCTCTTCTTCTTCCGCCGACGCCACGCCGCCGGCCGCCGCCCTCGTCTGAGGAGACGTTGAGTAGCGTGATGGTGGAGGAGCTGCGCGCCGGCGACTCTGTTGATTTTGGTGTGTCACGGATGACGTCGGCCCGCATCGAAGAAATGCAGCGCTTGGGCTACTTTGGCGGCGGAGTCGCTCGTGCTCCGGGGACGAAGGAAGTCCCCGAGCCGGAGGGTGAGTTGGTTGTTTTCGAGGCGTTCTTCGTCACCGGTCTCCGCTTGCCTGCGCACCGGTTTGTTGGCGAAGTCCTGCGTAGATTCAACGTTCAAATTCATCAGCTGACACCGAACGCCGTGGTGGCGCTGGCGAAGTATGTCTGGGCGACGACTTCGTACGGCGGACAGCCGTCGGTTGAAGTTTTTGCGAAGAATATTGCTTGCATTGGCAGAAGAAGGTGGTTGAGGACGGAGTTGCCCAGTTCGGGTCGTGCACATTCACGCCGAAGACCGGCAAGACCACAATGCCAGTAGTGGAGTTGGTTCCGTGCGCCCGCAACAAGTGGGGCAATTGGAATGAATTTTGGTTTTACGTTGCTGAGGCTACTGTCGAAGGCCATGAAGGACTTCCCGTGTCTGAGATGTGCTCTCACTATTACTCTGCATATCCGCCGTTTGAAGTGGCAGAAGAGGATGCAGACGAAGGGGCCCTTCGGTGCGCTGCCGGCCAGAGCAGTGGTCGTGATTTAGTTGAAGAGTTTGTGGCGTACGGGGTCTGGCCCTTGGCGCACGGCTGGGCGCTGGGCGAAGTGTGCCCTCGCCAGATGCCTTTTCACGGAGGAAGGGTGGTGCGAAGTCCTGCCTTTGCGCTGAATTTGCGAAACCGTGACCCGGCCGCCTTTGTGCGTGATGCGGAGGACTTGGCGGTGCGGCTCGTGGGGCGGTACGTGGCGAGGACGGAAGGCCAGCGCAGCTTTGATATTCGCGGAGTCAAATGAACGTTTGAACAGGGTCTTCGAATTAAATCAGTTGCCGTACGACGGCTACACCTGGTCAAGACGAAGCGGACCGCGTGGGAAGAAGCCGGCGGTGGAGACTGGAGGCGACCCTGCGCTGACGGCCGCCCCCCTCCTCAAAAAGTAGAAAATTAGGTACTGCGATGGGAGGGAATCAGGGTGTCTGATAGTTTTGCTAGGGAGTTAATGAGGACGTGTGCGGTCCCCGGGGGAGGGGATAGTCTTCGCCCGAGCTCCGGGAGTCTTCGGCTCGGATGCTGAGGGGTTACAGGGGGGGCTGCTGGCCTAGAAATGTTCCTGTCCCCCTGCGCGGCTGAGGAAGACTGTTTTACATCTCGTATGGTTCGTTAGTGGAGGGTTTTTCCTTACGGGCGAAATATCGGTGCGTTGTGTGGGCAAGTGATGGACAAGAATCGCCAAGGGGCGGCGCAAACAAAACGCCAGGCGGGCCGTCAGGATTCACGATCCCCGGCCGAAGAGGCAGCGGGGAACGGCGAAGGCTGCGGCCTCCAGCGGTAGGCAAGCCGCCGCTGGGCGGCGAAGGCGGGCGCCTCTGCACCCAGCAAGGCGCCGGAGACAACGGCGGGCGCCGGAGTCTCCAAGCTGACGAAGGTGGTGCCGCCGGCCAGCGGGGTGTGGCGGAGGCTTCGAAGGCGGCCCGAACGTTGCCGCCGCCGGGGCAAACGCGTTGCCGACTTCGGCACCGACATTAGTGTGGACGATTATCTTGGGGGTAAGTTACCCGGCCGCCCCCCTTTTTTTTTTATTTTTCTAATCGTTGATGCGCTGCAGGGTCGGACGAGGGCCGGCTTGCTATAGCTGTGCCTGCCGGGGCAATCGCGACGGCTGCGCTGTCGTCGAAGGCGAGGGGCGGAACCCTTGGCGCCGAAGGCGAGGTTGGTCGGCCCTCGCGTTGGTCAGAGACGAGGCTGGCGCGGCGACCCGCCGGCTGAAAGGAGTGACGGAGGCGCTGAGTCAGGCGACGGAGGCGCTGAGTCAGGTCCGCCGAGCTTTTTTTTTTGTACGGCCATGGCCTTACGTGTGCTCTGCAGGTGGCTGACTTCACCAGCCGTACTGCGTCGGGGGCACTTACGGCAGCCTTATCTGCCGAAGTCGAGAGACTTCGGACGCAACATGCTGACGCTGTCCGTGAGAAGTCCTGCCCTCCGACAGCAAGTGTCATAAACTGGCGGACAAGGTGGCCGCCCTGGAGGAGGAAAAGGCTGACCTCCGGCGCCAGCTGGCGGGGGAGAGGAGGGAGACCAACGAGGCCATCGCCAAGGAGCAGGCCGCGCAGGCGGAGGCTAGGCTGGCACGGGCGGAAGCCAATCTTGCCAAGGATCTCGCCGAAGACCTGCGGGGGCGGCTCACCGCTCTGGAGAGCCGCGCGAAGGGGGCCGAAGCCGCGGTGCGAACGGAGGCCGAACGGACGCGCACACAGCTTATGGCCACATATCGCGAGCCTGGGGTGCGCGGACCGGTGACTTCGTGGTGCCGGAGCGAGAGGCCGGGCTCGCTGTTTGGAATGGGTGCAAGAGGAGCTGCAGGAGCTCCCCACTGTCCTGGGGGGGTTAATGTCGTTCGCCTCCCTGGTCACCTGCGAGGGGGCGATGAACGCACTCTCTCGCGAAGGGTGCCGGCACTATGAGGCCTTCGACCAGGCAGATGAAGATTTTGGGCGAGACATCTATAAGGTCGAAGACCCCGTGGTGAAGGAGTCCGCCGGCGCCTCTATGACCGGATGTGGGGTCTGTATGGTGGTGAAGTGGTCAGGGAGCGGGCCGAGGCTGCGAGGGCTCAGGTAACGTTGTCGTTTGTTCGGCGTTTGCTGGATGTGGTCTGTGCGTGTGTTTGCTGACTTTTTGTATGTTTTGGTTTTAGGCGGAGCGAGGCGAGCGGGTGGACGATTTCGGAGCACTGAACGACGCCCTGCCTGACCGGAGCCGGCCCCGGAGACCACGGAGGACGCACCAGGCGCCCCCACATCTGCTGCGACAGTTGAAGACCTGCCCCTGAAGGTGGCCGAAGGCGCTCCCGATGCCCTCGCAGCAGCTGCGCCGACCGTCGAAGATCCGACGGCGGAGGCGGTGGAAACAATGGCGGAAGAAGCGGCGGAGACAACGGCGGAGGCACCCTCGCAGGTGGCGTAGTGGTTGTTTAGGGTTAGGGAATTTTGGATGTTGTACTGAACTTTGGTTGCTGCGCAGGTTCAAGATTTTGGGCCTGCGCACGCAACCACTGCTACTGAGTTTTTGGCGGCCTCGACCGCGGAAGGTGGTAATCAATATAGTGGGTCTGCATCTGAGTTTTTTGACTTTGCTGACTCCGGGAGCTCGGTTGAGTGGACTGAGGAGTCGTCGGAGGAGGATTTGGATTATTTTGCGGCCTTGGACGTGGCTGCGGCGGAGGCCTCGCCACACGCCGCGGACGCGTCGGACGTGCCAGGCCCTAGCGCCGGGCGCCGTCGACGAAGGGCGGTTGCAAAACGTAGGGTTAGCGCGGAGGAGCGGGCTCTGCTCCGTGTGAGTGGGGCTGGTCGGCAGGAACTGTTGTCTCTGCCGACCGCCGAGAGTGTAGGTGAAGGGGAACTGCGAAGGCTTTTTGCGGGTGAGGAGCTCAGGATAATGTTATTTAATTATAGGGAGATGGGAATTATTCCTAAGGTTGAGCCGATGTAGAGTGTGGTGCCCTCGCTTGTGTATGTGTGTGAAGGCGTTTTGTACTAACTGATTCGTTCGGCTGCGCTGTGCTTGCTTGATTATAATTGGTCTTGGCGTGAATGGTTCGATGTTGTCGTTTCGGCCGTTGTTGTGCTAGTCCAGGTGTACCCTTAAGTGTCTTCTGCACAGATAGTCTTCGGTTTTTTCGCACTTGTTGTGTT